>BJCO01386978.1:0-12125 GCA_018326465.1 Flaveria floridana | reverse complement strand
TAGAGGTCGCTGTATGATCTTGGGGTTGCTAAGGAAACATATAAAACCTGGGATTTCCTAAATAATCTCTTTTATATGAATCCTCAGCAATCATAGAGAAGATAGACAAAGTAGAGAAAGCTGTCTTTTGTAATCGAGTCGATGATGTAATGACTTTTATGAATGAATGAGAATGTATATTTTATTAATTCCGCTGCGTTATTTTATGATAATATACATATTGTATGTTTTATGTGCGATGAACCACCAACAGTAGGGCGCCCGGCGAGCGGGGCCTTACACAAGTTGAAGGGTTAAAAGTGTCCAAAAGGACAAAAGGTTTGAAAGTTGGTGAATAAAGCAACATGGCCGCCCATTTTGCTTATTCACATCAACAATCAGATTTTTAGAGAGAGAAACAACAGAGATTTGAGTGTTAGAGAGAGGAAGAAGCAGAAGTTGAAGTTCAAGGTACGATTTCGGTATTATAAGTTGTTTTGGTCGACTTAGCCTCGGTTATATGCTCATATGTGTTATTGTATGTACGTTTGTGTATGTTTTAGTGGGTTTAGGTGTTAAAAACGTCTGGAAAGCTCAAAAGAAGGGTTCAAACCCAAAAACAAACTAAGGTGAGTTTCTATAACCCCCTTTTTAACATGTTTTTAACTACTTTGGGGCTGGAAAATGCATGTGTGCATGTTTTATGAAAAATGGGTTTTACCCGTATGTGTGTGTGTAAATATGCATGTGGGTGGGTGTAAATTTGGGGCATGTATGTGTGTATGTACATGTTATGATGCTTAGAATGCTAGAACTAAGCTTAGATTCTGATTTAGGATAAATTGGGACTGATTTATGTTGTTTAAGTGAAAATTTGATGCCTAACCGTCTAAACAGTGGACCATGCGTCAAATGGCTGCATTTTTCTAAGTCTGCCTAACCGCCCAAAAAGCCCAACCGCCTGAATAGTGCCCAACCGCCCAAATAGGCCCATGCGTCTAAGTGAAAAATGGCTAAGTGTAGGCCCAAACGTCTGAACAGTGCCTAACCGCCTAGGTGCCCATGCGTCTAAGTTAGGCCCATGCATTTGAATAGTGCCCAACCGTCTAAAATATTGTTCAGGATGACTAAGTGTAGGCCCAAACGTCTGAATAGGGCCCATGCACCTAAACAGGCCCATGCGTCTAAGTCAAAAGCGCATAGTGGCAAAACGTCTGAAAAGGGCAGAAGCGTCCAAATAGTGCCCATGCGTATAGACCCTTAGAATAATTTTCTGAAATCATGGGAAAAACAGAAAGTCTAGGGTTTTGACTAAGTTGACTTATGGACAATGATTACCCATTATAAGCATAATTATGAAATGCCTTAGGCTTACAAAATGTATGAATGATGTACGGTATGTATGATGTGTTATCTTTTAAAGATGATTAAACGTATTTATATTATATTGTAAAATACGTTATATATTATGTTATTACTTTACGTAGTATGAAAAACGAATGATAGAACTTAAAGAATAACGTAATGAAAGGAAAGATAACAATGATGAAAAGTAAAACGTAATGAACGAACGAATGGCTTGCAAGCAAACGAAAGGAGGTGCACGACCATGTTATCGTTAGCTCAACTGTGATGCGGGTTAGCTACCCAAAGGATGCACACAGGGTCAATCTTTTAGATTCACAAGGCCCTTTGGTATGCCCTAGGTGACTGGATCAGCTTCGTGCACAATGTTTGTGGTTTAATTACCACAGGTCCAGCATCAGCTTCATGCACAATGTTCCGGGTAGGACCAAACGGTTTGTATGATCGGGAGAGATGACTTTCCCTTGGTGACTGGATCAGCATCGTGCACAATGTTCGTGGTTTAATTACCGCAGGTCCAGCATCTGCTTCGTGCACAATGTTCGGGGTATTGTTCATCAATCCATATGAACGTAAAAGAATGACGTAATGTACTAAAGAAAGAAAAAAAAGTAAAAACAAGTACAAAAGTAAAAGAATGATAATGAGTACATTACGAAAGAATGAGAATGAAAATAAGAAAAATGTTAACGAAAAGCATGAAATGAAAACATGCTATGAATATGATGATGAACGATGAACGTTAATGAAAGTAAAAGTATTATTCTCTATCTGTACGTATGATGCATGACCACGTATGAAAGTAAGGAAAAAGTTATATTTAAAGTAAAGTATTTTATTTACAAAACTAGAACTCACTCAGCAACGCTGACTTTTATGTGTTTTCCAGTTGGCAGGTAATAGTTGCTGAGGATGGCACGGGGCAGCTACTTGGCTCATTTTGGATGGCATTCTTTTGCATAATCTTTTTTCATTGTAATGCAAACAAACGATGTTTTGTAACGAATGTTGTATTAACTTGCAAAAGCATTTATATTGAAACGAAAAGTTATTTTACTGTTTCCGCTGCAATGTTTATTAAAATTAATGTAATTATATGTTTTATGTGCTATGATTGGCCAGCTGTAAGCGTCCTAGGAACGGGGCCTTACAAGTTGGTATCAGAGCCAAAGTTTAAGTAAAAAACGGGTAAATATTTTCAAAAAAAAACCTAAGCTTAAACTAAAAATAGGACAAGGGAAGGGATGTCAATCCAAGTAGCTCCATGCCATCAGGTATTTTCTTTAATGTTAACCGGTATTATGTGCGCATGTTATTTGATTTGTTGCCCTTAGTAGATTTAGATGCTGATGTAGTCAGGTTAGGAAATGCTTGGGGTATGAAGAGTAAAGTGAGTGGCTAATCATAACTGGCCACTGTAATTAGGGACTTACTATACTTGACATAAACTGAGCTATTACCTTGAATGACTGTGTTAGTGTTTGAATCTTATAGCGATTAGGAATGGCTGGAGGTGGATCTTCTAAGGCTTCACAAGGCGGAGTGCGCGGTGGACGCGGTGCTGAACCACGGGCCATAAGAGGAAGGTCTAGGGTTAAGAAGGTGACCCATGAGGAGCCTGAGACCCCTTATCTGGAGGGTGGTGATGAGAGTGCTAACTTAAGAGCCTTGGTGAAGGAGGCCGTGGTGGAGGAGGTTCATCAGGTCTTGCAGACGATCTTGCCGTCTATAGTGACTGAAGTGATCAAGGTTGTTAGAGAAGGATATAGGAGGGATAGGAACAAGTTTTCGGCAGCAAGAGAGCGACGTGAGACCGAGACAGTTATCCCTACTGATGAGGATGTGGAGGAAGAGGAGACTGTGCCGGAGGCAGCACGAGGCTGTAAGTATGGGTCATTTCAAAGGTGCAAGCCCCCTACCTTTGATGGTAATGGCACTGTTGCTGCTGCTCACCGATGGGTGAGGGAGATGAACGCGGTTCTGGAAATCAACGAGTGTCAGGAGGACCAGAAGGTAAAGTTTGCCACTCATTCATTTGTGGAATCGGCTTTATGCTAGTGGGACAACATTGTCCAAGCCGAGGGCAGCATGGCGATTGGCAGGATGAGGCGGAGCAAGCTGAAGAAGTTGGTGATTGAGGAGTTCTGTCCTCATCAGGAGCTGGACAAGGTGGAGAGAGAATTTCTGCAGCTGGAGGTGGGAACCATGGCACATCAGCAGTACACTACCAAGTTCAACGACATGGCACGGCTGGTGCTAGATGTGGTGACACCCCTGTCACGAAAGATCAAGAGATATATTCAGGCCTTGCTGGCAGATATTCACAGGCACATGATCACCGCCCGACCGAGCATGTTTAGGTCGGTAGTTGACTTGGCTAGGAGGCTGTATGATGAGAGGGAGGTGATGCTAGTCGAGGGGAAGAAGACGGGTGGTGATGACCGGAACCGAAAACGGTTTGGGCGTGGTGGCTTCACCCCGGCTAACAAGAAGGCTAGAGTGGATGATCGACGGGTGGTCGCCGCAGGCTCAGGAGTGAAGAGATGCGGGAAGTGTGGAAACGAGCACGCTGGTAAATGCAGGCTGGGACTTAACGTCTGCTTCAAGTGTGGGAAGCCCGGCCACATCTCTAGAGATTGCAGAGCGGCGAGGTGCTTCAACTGTGGGGAAGTAGGCCACAAGAGTAGGGAGTTGAAGAAGCCGAGGGCAGAGAGTTCTGGAGTAGGGAAGAAGACCGGGACCGAGGAGCAAAGGGCGAGCGCCAGAGCATTCACGATGACCAGAGAGGAGGCTAGGACGGACCCCGATGTTGTGTCAGGTACGTTTCTAGTAGATCAAACTCTCACTTCTGTGTTATTTGATTCTGGTGCTAGTAGGAGTTTTATTTCTGCTACTTGCTGTGCTAAATTGCCTGTTAATAGTAGATGTATTGATGAGCCCTTTGACGTAGAAACTGCTATTGGTAAGTCCACTAGAGTTACTGATGTGTAGAGGACTATGCCATAAAATTAGAAGGCCATAGGTTTGCTGCTAAGTTACATATGATGCCCCTAGGTGGATTTGATGTAGTACTAGGGATGTATTGGTTAGCAACCTATGAAGCAAACATCGTGTGACGAAGGAAGATGATTAGACTGATAGCGCCTGACGGGAGTTTGGTAACAATATACGGTGATCAAGTTATGACGATTCCGAAAGTGATTTCGATGGAGGTGGCGGGAAAGTGCATGAGGTGTGGATGTACCGCTTATTTGGCCTACGTGAAAGATATGGACACGTCAACACCATAATTATCCGATGTACCGGTGGTGTGTGACTTTCCCAATATGTTTCAAGAAGACTTATCAGGTGTGCCACCGGATCGTGAAATCGAGTTTCAAATTGACTTGATACCCGATGCTCAGTCTGTAGCTAAGGCACCGTATCGGCTGGCCCCGACTGAGATGAACGAGTTAATGGAGCAGCTGCAGGAGTTGATTAATAAGGGTTTCATTAGGCCAAGTATCTCTCCTTGGGGTGCTCCGGTCTTATTCGTGAAGAAGAAGGACAGTAGCATGAGGATGTGTATTAACTACCGTGAGTTGAACAAGTTGACGGTGAAGAATCGGTATCCATTACCGAGGATTGATGACTTGTTCGATCAGCTCCAAGGCGCCAGTTGGTTCTTGTGGATAGATCTTCGATCTGGCTATTATCAGTTGAAGGTGAAGGAGCAAGATATTCCTAAAACAGCTTTTCGCACGTGTTATGGACACTACGAGTTTCTTGTTATGTCCTTTTGTTTAACCAACACGCCAGCTGCTTTTATGGACTTGATGAATCGAGTGTGTCGGCTGATGTTGGACAAATCAGTTATTGTATTCATCGACGATATCCTGATTTATTCAAGGAGCGAAGAAGAGCATGCCGATCACATTCTGGAAGTGTTGGAGACATTGAGAAAAGAGAAGTTGTATGCTAAGTTCTCTAAGTGTGCTTTTTGGTTACGCGAGGTGCAATTTCTGGGTCACGTGGTAAATGCGGAGGGAATCACGGTGGACCCGGCAAAGGTTGAAACCTTGATGCAATGGAAGCCTCCTAAGACGCCATCTGAGATTCGTAGCTTCTTGGGATTGGTGGGCTACTACAGGAGGTTTATTCAAGACTTTTCCAAGATAGCCTCACCTTTGACAAAGTTGACTCGTAAGGATGTGAAGTTCGTTGGGGTCGAGAACAGGAGGGTGCTTTCGAGCAGATAAAGGCGAGATTAACACAAGATCCTGTCTTGACATTGCCCGAGGGGAGTGAAGATTTAGTGGTGTATTCAGATGCATCTTATCCTGGGCTAGGTTACGTATTGATGCAACGCGGAAGGGTGATAGCCTATGCATCCCGACAGCTGAAAACCCATGAAGTCAACTATCCAACGAACGATCTAGAACTAGCTGCGGTGGTTTTCACATTGAAGATTTGGTGGCACTACTTATACGGGACGAAGTGCACAATCTTCACTAACCATAAAAGCTTAAAGTACTTCTGCAAGCAGAAAGATTTGAACATGAGGCAGAGGCAATGGTTGGAGCTCATAAAGGATTATGATTGTGAGATCCATTACCATACGGGCAAGGCTAACGTGGTGGCAGATGCCCTTAGCCGAAAGGAGAGACTCGAGCCGATTCGGGTGAAGGTATATCAGTTGATTATGACCTCTGACGTGATGACGCAGGTCAAGGAGTTTCAAGATGAGGCTTTGAAAGAAGATCGTCTTAACTCTGAAAGAATGAGATGTCTAGTCGCAGAGTTAGGTGAAAACAGTCTCGGTGTCAAGACCCGATATGGGCGGATGTGGATTCCTCGTTATGGGGATTTACGTGGAAAAATCATGGACGAGGCTCACAAGACTCGATACTCCATTCATCCCGGTTCTACCAAGATGTACCATGACATGAAGAAAGATTACGGGTGGCCGGGTATGAAGCGTGACGTAGCAGAGTATGTGAGCAAATTCCTTACTTGTTTGCAAGTGAAGGCCGAACACCAGAAGCCCTACGGGAAAATCCAACCGCTGGATATACCCGAGTGTAAGTAGGAGCATATCACTACGGGTACGTAGCTACCACGTGCCCCGAAAGGGCATGATGCTATATGGGTGATAGTTGTTCGCTTGACGAAGAGTGCTCACTTCCTACCGATCCGAGAGACGTATTCATCTGAGAGGCTCGCGGATCTATTTATCAAAGAGATTGCAGCTCATCATGGTGTGCTAGTGTCTATTGTGTCAGATCGTGACACTCGGTTTACATCTAAGTTTTGGAAGAAATTCCACGATACGATGGGGACGAGACTACACATCAGCACAGCTTATAATCCTCAGACGGATGGATAGTCTGAGAGGACGATCCAGACACTCGAAGACATGCTTCGAGCGTGCGTGATCGATTTTGGAAGAAGCTGGGATGAGCATTTGCCATTAGCAAAATTCTCGTACAACAATAGTTATCACGCCAGCATTGGCATGCCACCATACAAGATGCTATACGGTAGGAGATGCAGAACACCTGTTTGTTGGGGTGATATTGGTAAGAAAGAGTTAGGAAGTATTGAAGTGATTGAGGCTACGACGGAGAAGCTAGAAAGGATCAAAGCCTTTATGAAGGCAGCTAAGGATAGACAGAAGTCGTATGCCGATAAGAGACGTAGACCGACTGAGTTCCAGGTGGGTGATAGGGTTATGTTAAAAGTCTCACCTTAAAAAGGTATCATTCGGTTTAGAAAGTGGGGCAAGTTGTGCCCAAGGTATATAGGACCTTTCAGAATCATTGCTCGAGTAGGAGAGGTGGCCTATAGGCTGGAACTACCGGATGAGTTGAGTTGAATTCACCCTACGTTCCACGTATCTCATTTACGAAAGTGTTTAGCAGACGAAGATATGGTTGTACCACTGGAGGACATCGAAGTGGATGAACGGCTTAATTATGTGGAGCAACCAGTGTCGATCATTGATCGTAAGGAGAAGAGGATAAGGAATAAAGTGGTTCCTCTTATGCGTGTACAGTGGAAGCACAGGAAGGGATCTGAGTCTACATGGGAGGTTGAAGAAGAAATGAGGCAACATTACCTTCATCTGTTTGAGGAATAATAGGTTTCGGGGACGAAACCTATATAAGGGGGGTGGACTTGTAACACCCGGTTATTTTTATTTTTTTAAAAGATATGAAGGAAGGAATATAAGTAAAGGAAAAGAAAGAAAAGCTATAAAACCCAAGTTGATAGGTTAAAAGTGTCCAAAAGGACAAAAGGTTTGAAAGTTGGTGAATAAAGTAACATGGCCGCCCATGTTGCTTATTCACATCAACAATCGGATTTTTAGAGAGAGAAACAATAGAGAATTCGAGTGTTAGAGAGAGGAAGAAGCAGAAGTTGAAGTTCAAGGTAAGATTTCGGTATTATAAGTTGTTTTGGTCGACTTAGCCTCGGTTATATGCTCATATGTGTAACGTTTGTGTATGTTTTAGTGGGTTTAGGTGTTAAAAACGTCTGGGAAGCTCAAAAGAAGGGTTCAAACCCAAAAAAAAACTAAGGTGAGTTTCTAGAACCCCCTTTTTAACATGTTTTTAGCTACTTTGGGGCTGGAAAATGCATGTGTGCATGATTTATGAAAAATTGGGTTTACCCGTATGTGTGTGTGTAAATATGCATGTGGGTGGATGTAAATTTGGGGCATGTATGTGTGTATGTACATGTTATGATGCTTAGAATGCTAGAACTAAGCTTAGATTCTGATTTAGGATGAATTGGGACTGATTTATGTTGTTTAAGTGAAAATTTGATGCCTAACCATCTAAATAGTGGACCATCCGTCAAACGGCTGCATTTTTCTAAGTCCGCCTAACCGCGCAAAAAGCCTAACAGCTTGAATAGTGCCCAACCACCCAAATACGCCCATGCGTCTAAGTCAAAAATGGCTAAGTGTAGGCCCAAACGCCTGAACAGTGCCCAACCGCCTAGGTGCCCATGCGTCACAGTCAGGCCCATGCGTCTGAATAGTGCCCAACCATCTAAAATATTGTTCAGGATGACTAAGTGTAGGCCCAAACGTCTGAATAGGGCCCATGCACCTAAACATGCCCATGCGTCTAAGTGAAAAAGAGACTAAGTCCAGACGTCTGCATAGTGGCAAAACGTCTGAACAGGGCAGAAGCGCCCAAATAGTGTCCATGCGTCTACACCCTTAGAATAATTTTCTGAAATTACGGGAAAAACAGAAAGTCTAGGGTTTTGACTAAGTTGACTTATGGGAAATGATTACCCATTATAAGCATGATTATGAAATGCCGTAGGGTTATAAAACGTATGAATGATATACGGTATGTATGATGTGTTATCTTTTAATGATGATTAAACGTATTTATATTATATTGTAAAATACGTTATATATTATGTTATTACTTTACGTAGTATGACAAACGAATGATAGAACGTAAAAAATAACGTAATGAAAGAAAAGATAAGAATGATGAAAAGTAAAACGTAATGAACGAACGAATGGCTTGCAAGCAAATGAAAGGAGGTGCACGACCATGTTGTCGTTAGCTCAACTGTGATACGGGTTACCTACCCCAAAGGATGCACACAGAGTCAATCTTTGATATTGACAAGGCCCTTTGGTATGCCCTAGGTGACTGGATCAGCTTCGTACACAATGTTCATGGTTTAATTACCACAGGTCCAGCATTAGCTTCGTGCACAATGTCCGGGGTAGGACCAAACGGTTTGTATGAACGTGAGAGATGACTTGCCCTAGGTGACTGGATCAGCTTCGTGCACAATGTTCGTGGTTTAATTACCGCAGGTCCAGCATCAGCTTCGTCCACAATTTTTGGGGTATTGTTCATCAATCCATATGAATGTAAAAGAATGACGTAACGTACTAAAGAAAGAAAAAAAGTAAACAAGTACGAAAGTAAAAGAATGATAATGAGTACGTTACGAAAGAATGAGAATGAAAATAAGAAAAATGTTAACGAAAAGCATGAAATGAAAACATGCTATGAATGTGATGATGAACGATGAACGTTAATGAAAATAAAAGTAATATTCTTTATCTGTACGTATGATGCATGACCACGTATGAAAGTAAGGAAAAAGTTATATTGAAAGTAAAGTATTTTATTTACAAAACTAGAACTCACTCAGCAACGCTGAGTTTTATGTGTTTTCCAGTTAGTAGGTAATAGTTGCTGAGGATGACACGGGGCAGCTACTTGGCTCATTTTGGATGGCATTCTTTTGCATAATGTTTTTGCATTGTAATGCAAACAAACGATGTTTTGTAACGAATGTTGTATTAACTTGCAAAAGCATTTATATTGAAACGAAAAGTTATTTTACTGTTTCCGCTGCAATGTTTATTAAAGTTAATGTAATTATATGTTTTATGTGCTATGATTGGCCAGCTGTAAGCGTCCCGGGAACGGGGCCTTACATATCATAAGTTAGTTCGAAGTCTAATTTTGATTTCACATTCAAGGCATCATTAGTATTTATATATAGAGTGTACCACAGCTAACCCACAACACTGCAAACACCTTGATAGTGCATCATTCACCAACCGTAACTAATTTCCAATTCAACTGATGTCTGGGAGGAGGTGCCTAAAACAAGGCTTCCTTTGATTGCCAGTGTAAATTTCTCACGATCTTGAGCTGCCTTTAGTCTGTCTTTGATCCGGAAACCCTAATCATTCGCCTTTTGAATGATTTATGGTCCAGTCATCTAACTTTGCTCGACTTCTAATCATTACATCGATGACTAGCACTTGCATCTGCAAAGTGCCTCGAATGGTGCTAATATAATAATCCAATGGTACCTATTATCATAACGAAACTCAACTAATAGTAGGAGAGTGTCCTAACTACCTCCAGATTCAATAATACAAAACCATAACATACTCTATGATGTCTTAACAATTCACATACTCAGACCGTTAGTCTGAGAATAATAAATTGTACACCTGTCCTGACGCGGAACTAGCACCTTCTATAATGTCTGCTAGAATCGTAGCATGAAACGACTTTCATAATAAGAGAAAATCGATATAGGTACTCTATATCTATCCATAATTTCACTAACATAAATCCTTTCCAATATTATGCATCTTATAGTCCTCATAATTAGTTAGGAGATGGGCAGATTTAGTCATTATATCCATAATGACCCAAATCAGATTGTGCTCACTACTAATTTTTATTAGCTTTGTGATGTACTCCACGATAATTTTTTTCAATTTCATTCTAGAATCTTAGGCTATTGCAATAGGGATGCCCGGTTTTAACCTTTGAACAAGTCAAAGACTTGCACACGTAGTCCGCTATGTCCCCTTTCATCCAGGCCACCAATATAAGTCCTTAAGATCATGGTACCTTCTATTAGCACCAGGATGAACAATATACTTAAGCTTGTGTGCTTCTTCCAACACCAATGTATGCACATTCCCCATAAATGGAACCCAAATCCACTTAATAAAGTACAATCCTCTATTGGCCTTTTGTACAACTGTTTGTTCCAGACCTCTCAAAACCTCATCCTTCACACTCGGTCTCCTCGTTGACTCAATTCAAGTAACATAGATATGGGATTTGCTACCTAAATAAACTGTCCTCCCTAATGCCCTTATGCATATGGTTTTGACTCTTTTTTTACGGCTCAACACATTAGAACCCACACTTTCCCTTCCTAGGTGACATCAGATTTCAAATTTGTAGACATTGAACAACTCAATCCAACATCTCTATCTCATGTTCAATCTTTTTGATGAAAAATATGTAAAAAACTCTTTCGGTCAGTATATATGACACACTTAGAGAACTTAGCATATAGTTTCTCCTTTTCTAATAATTTAAGGACTGTCCCCACATGTTTCTCATGATCCTTCCTGTCCTTAAATAAGTTAGAATATCCTTAATGAACACTATGACAATCTATTCAGACATGGCTTACACATCCGATTCATCAGGTCCATGAACACTGCAAGTGCCTTTGTTAGCCCCAAAATGCATAACTATTGATTTGTAATCTCAATACAAGTTCTAAATGATTTCTTCAGCATGTCATCCTCATGTATTCTAAATTGTTGATTCCCAACGGAGATCAATATTGTCAAAGGTATGTCGATACTTCTAGCTGATCGAATAGGTCCTTTACACTCAACAAAGGATAATGATTCTTTACCGTTAACTTATTCAGATTTTGATAGTCCACGCACGTTGAAGGATCTATCCTTCTTCTTGACACAAAGCACTAGTGCCCCATGGTGAGTGACCGGGTTGTAGAAAACCCTTATCTACAACTACTGAAGTTGATTAGACAAATTTTCCACCTTCAAAGGTGCTAAGCGATAAGGTGTCTGAGCAACATGAATTGCGTTAAGTACTAGGTCAATCTGAAAGTCCATCTATTGTGAAGGAGGCAATCATGCCAAATCCTCCAAAAATACTTCTTGAACTTCTTGCACATTGAGTATGTCATCTAACCCTTATTCCTCCATGTTTGAGCATATATTGTCATATATAGTGTGTCCGTCGCATGACGAATAGTCTAGGCTTAATGTATTACACCTGATATGTTGTAAACACATGAAACTGGGTCATTCGCAGGAGCATATGCGAATGAGACTCAGTCGTACGACTGAGCCATGCTATTGGACCAGTCGTGCGACTGAGAGATGCGATTGGGGCATTCGTAAGACTGAACCATAAGAATGGTCCAGTCGTACGATTGAACCATACGCATGGTCAAGTCGT
>BJCO01386940.1:0-11588 GCA_018326465.1 Flaveria floridana | reverse complement strand
ACCGCATCTAACGCCAACACATTTACTGATTCACATCAACAACTAATCATCAACCGTAGATTCACACATAGAAAACAGATATCTAAACATCAAACAAACGCAAACAAACACAAAAAGTAGCAAGTGATTTGTGCGTGTGTAGATGAAGATGAAAGGTGATCGGAACCTGTTTGGAGTGACGGAAGACGTGAGATGCGAAAGTCATGGTTGAGTAGAGTGATTGTTCGCCGGAATAAATGGCGCAAGGCTTCGCCGATGAAGCGAATCTTTGAATGGTGTGATGTTTGTTTGTGTTGATTTTGGCTAGGGCTTAAGGTCAAATTGTGGAGGTAGTGAAGGTCTAGATCGGTGTTCTTGAGTAGAACAGGGGTCTGTTGTGAAATGTTAAAAGAACGGGGGCCTTTTTAGCGTTATATAATCTAAACTATCTATACCATATATAAAACATTTAGGAGGGGTATTATAAGATACTTTAAAATTAAGAACACATATTTTACTTAATGCATAAGGTACAACCATTTTTAAAAATAAAATAGTAATTATATTATTATGTACGTATTACCCTCTTACAATTAGTTACATAATAGCCCTATACTTATTAACACTTGCATAAAAGTTTAACAAATTTGAACTATTTGATATTTTAAATTTGTATTAGTTTAGGAATTTAAGAACTATTATTTAACCATATCCATTATTTTAGGGATTTAGTAACAAATTATTAAATAAAATATAAATTATGAGGTATCAGTAAATAAAAAACAACTTTAAACCTTAATATTAACACTTATGTAAAATTTTAATAAATTTAAATTAGTAATAAGTGAAGTTATTTGTTTATGTTAAATGAAGTTTAAATCATGAGGTAATAATGAATAAAAAAACATTTTAAACCTTTATACTAACCGTTGCCATAAAATTTTAACAAATTTGAATTAATAATAAGTAAAGTTATTTTATTTCAACTATATGAAGTTTAAATTATGAGGTGATATTGAATAAAAAATAACTTTAAATATTTATACTAACTGTACCAATATACTAACTTTAAATGTGAAACGTATAATGAGTGATATTTTAAAATATCATAAAATTAAGAATAATTATTTTATCCAATACATAATACACAATCATTTTTAAAGGTAAAATAGTATTTATAACATTATTGATATATTATCCCTTACAATTAGTTACATAATAACCTTACATTTACTAACAATTACATAAAATTTTATATTATCTTACCCATATAAAAAACTTAAAGTGTTTAAGATTTCAACTATATCTTTTAATCTATCACGTTTAAAAACTTTTTAAAACTACAATTGTAACATTTGTTTTTTTAAACGTTTTGGTGTAAACTTTTTGCTAAACCGATCTGTATTTTGTGAGTTATAATAAGTTAAGGCGTAAATGTGCAAGTAATTATGCAAAACTCATTTATTTGGCATTTTTAGCTTAAAAACATAATAGAATTTGTAAAAATACTACAAAATTAATAAATATTAAAAACACGTTCCGGATGTAAAATGTCGTCCCGCCGCATTGCGCGGGCACCCTTCTAGTATAAATAATACGAGAGAGACATTTTAAGATACCATAAAATTAAAAATAATTATTTTATTTCATGCATTAATTATAAATATTTTTAGGGTAAAATAGTATTTATAACATTATTTGCATATCACCCCTTACAATTAGTTATATAATAATCTTACACTTTCTAATATTTACATAAAATTTTATATTATTTACTCTATAAACCAAGAAAACTGAATTTGTTTTAATATTTCAGCTATATATTTTAAATATCACATTTAAAAAACGTTTGAGACTATAACTGTAACTTGTGTTTTTTTAAATGTTTTGGTGTAAACTTTTTGTTTAACTGATTCGTATTTTATAAGGTACAATAAGTTAATGCGTTAATGTACAAGTAGTCATGCAGAACGAATTTATTTAGTGTTTTAAATTTTAGCTTAAAAACATATAAAATTTTTGTAAAACTACTACAAGAATAATAAAATATTAAAAACACGTGTCGTATGTAAAATGTCACCCCGCCGCATTGCGCGGACACCGTTCTAGTATATGTATATGTATATAGTTTGTGTTTTATTTTTATTTTTATTTTTTATTTTTAACTCAAATTCTAGTAGGTAAATGTTTAAAAATAATAAAAAAGTTTTAGTAGGGGTGTTCAAAAATATCTGAATCTGAAACCGAATCCGAAATATCTGAAAATCTGAAATTCGGATATCCGAAATATCCAAAATATTTTTATAAAAAATTTAAAATATTAAATATTAATTAAATATTTCAGATATTTTCATATATTTCAGATATTTGATAAAAACTTTGGATATATGAAAAAAATTTCAATAAAAATTATTATATTTTAATAGAATTTATTAAATAATATAATTTTTTTAAATTCGGATATCCGAATCCGAATCCGAAATTTTGGATATCCGAAATTTCGGATTCAGGTAGTGAAATCCACTATCAGAAGTTTTCGGATACTTGAATTTGAACACCCCTTAAACTTTCACCCCGAATTTAATACCGCTTCAATTAGGTTGATCATATTTTTATTCTGTTCAAATCAGGTCATTAAAATTTTTATTTGTTTCAATCAGATCATCAAATGTTTCAATTAGACCACTCATATTCTTTTATTTTTAAATAATTTACAATTTTTAAATAATTTGGTATTTTATAAATATTGTTGATTTATAATATATTTTATTTTTTTAATATGTTTATAGTTTATGAATGACCTAATTAGAATAATCTTAAAACTTTAAAGACATGATTAAAACAAAAATAATTTATTAGTGACTTGATTGAGACAAAAAAAATTATGAGTGATTTAATTAGAACAATATTGAAATTTGATTAATATTTATAAAGTTATCTCCTTTTAGTAACAGTAAAATGTTAGCAGTTGATTTAAACTATAAATTAAGCTCGAGCAATGCGTCATGTTTGCGTACTTCGTTACCCGTATTATAATAGTTGACTGTGAGCAGTGTTGATGTTAAAACGATTAAGGGGTTGTTTGGCAGCATCTGAATCAGACTTTTAATGATTCAGATGCTTAATGATTTAGACATTTGTCTCTGAATAGTTAAGCATTATACTAATATTAAATGATTAAGATGTCTAATACTGAATGGTTAAAGACATCTTATCTGAATTGATCAGATATTTGCCTTTGAATAGTTAAGCGATATATTAGCTTTTAATGGTTCAGACTTCTTAATGATTCAGACCTGTTAATGGTTCAGACCTTTTAATGGTTCAACAGTTAATGATTCAAACCTCTTATTGATTGAACACTTAATCATTCATAAATGGTCAAACAACCCTAAAGTCATAAATGAGATGTAGTTAATTAATAGTTTTCTCAATAGCTGAGTCTTTGTGTACTACAAAATAAAATATTTATTTATAACGGTGTAACCATATAAAAGGTGTCTTATGTAATAAAAAAATAAAGCCGTAATATTTTCGAAAAGATATTAGCAACATGAAAACTAATACGGTAGTTATTATTCCATTGACCTGTAGAATGTAGTGAGTGTTTTCATTAACACACTAATAATAATGATAACGATTATTCTTAATTATGAGAAGAGTAAGGCCAAAATAAATAAATAAATAAAAAACATCAAAAGTACTAATGATGAAATCGATACTAATAAATCAAAATATTTATAAGCCACATATAATATTTTTACACTATCCACCTAGGCTCCATATAGAATTTGCACACAAGTCGATAGTATAGTAAAATTTAATCATTTTTTGACACATTAAATTTTAATGATTGTTTATATATACTTTTCAAATTACGAAACAGATTTTTGATAAATTAAAAACATGTTTTTTTTAGTTTAAAAACATAATATTTTTTAAACCAATAGGTTATGAAATATGAAGTTTTTTAATACAAAGAGCTTTTTAAAAAATTGTTTAAAAAGGTATTTAAAAAATTGGAGTATTAAAAACAAAATTTTAAAATAAATGTTTTTAAAGATGAAAGTTTAGAAAAATATTGCTACTGTAGCTAATTATATGTAATTTCAATCATATTTTATCTCAAAAGTTATTTTATAATTTTTAAATATTAATATATTAATTTAATATATTTATTTAATCCGTATAATACACGGGTTTCTAAACTAGTAATAATAATAGATGTGAATATTATTATCAAAGCCACAAAAATATAAACCAATTAAAAATAACACATAAAACAATAAATAATAGTTATATTTTCTAGGAAAAATAACATAAATAATAATAATAATCATAATGATTAAAATGAAAAGATGATCGTGAACGAAATGGTGATTAATCACACTCACAATTTTCGCTTTTCTTACCAAAGACAATCCGCATAATATTCAAATATTACTCGTGATTTTTACTCACAATGATGATTGTGAATGATATGAATAAAGTACAAACAAAATCAATTGTAAATCTATGTTAATAATGTTATGAAGATTGTCTTTGACAACAAAATTTAAAGTTGTGAGTATCATTAATAAAACTATTAGTATATATTATTCTCAGCTACTAATTCACAGTTTATATCATTAATATATATTATTAGTATCAAATTTTCCTTTGTTTAGTTTAAGTATTGTTTTTCTACTCGATCGACAAGGTAAAAAGGATATAGATTATTTACATAATTTAAAAACGCATTTTACATTTTTTACTCTCTTAGTAAGTATTATACGATTATTAGTCATAATATTTTAGTCAATAGGACTATTTTACACATTTGATAATGAATACATTGTATGTGTGTGTAAATAAATGTAAATTATCATAATATTTCTGTGAAATAAGCCAATTTAGAAGGTAAAAAACTCATGAAATAAAAACACATATAGACACTTTGACCGATTAAAGAGCATCAAACATCATCGCTTTCTTGTATTTTAACTTGATAAATTATCGTTATAGAGTAATTAACAGGATATTTAAAAAAAAAACTTTTATGACCCTCTATTCTACCAAACACTGTTTGCAACTTTAATTGAATTCCACATGTAACCACCACCTCATCATCAATGGCCTTTTGCACTCCAAAAGAGCCAAAGGCCAAATACCATTTTACCCAAATAAACATATCATCAAAACCCACCCAATTTGACTCCACAAAATTTGGTTTGTAGTTTTTGTTTAACAACACAATTCTTTAATATCCAATTCGACCTCTAGCTTACTAAATCATCCCCAAAATCGTAATATTGACTAATTTTTATTATATTTCTCTCTCAGACAAAAATAAACATGTAGCGAAAGAATAGAGAAACACAGATCTCAATTATGTCAAGATGGTAGGATGATTGATATGAGCAACAATGGAGAATTTCCAAGAATACGAAGAATTCGAAGAATTGCGTCACTTGAAACCGAGACATGAAGAACCTGACTTCAAATTCGAAGAAATAGAGCTTAGTGATCCAGATTAAGTTTAAAGTTGATCTAAAGCACAAGTTTATATCCTTTGTGGAATAGAATCACGAGATAGTAAGTTTTAATAGTGTTATTATTCACACTTTTTTCTAACCGTGAAAACCACTTTTAATTAGGGCTTCATACGAAACCGAAGGAACATGAACAAGGCATCGTTCATGCTCGTTCGTTAAAATATGAAGTTGTTATGAACTGTTCAAGGACACTTACTGAACAAGAATTATTGTTTGTGTTCGTTCATTAAGAAAATAAACTAAGAAAATAAACATGTTCATGAATTATTCAAAATACTTACTGAACGCAAATGAACACAAACAAATATTTATGAACATAAACGAACACAAAACAGACGTTCATGAACATAAACAAATACAAGCAACTATATATTCATTTTAGGATAAGATTTGTATGTTTCATCGCAAACATTACGTAGTATCCACAAAAAATAAGCAAATGAACTATGTTGACGGAGATGCATATTATAACTAGGATTTCATATTTTTAGAAATTAAAAGCAACATAAAATATAAAATATAAAAACCTATAAATGAACAAATACAAACGAACATAAACAGACTTAAAACGAAAACAATTGAACGAACACAACTTTTGTCCATGTTCGTTCGTTTAACTAAATGAACGAAATTTTTTGTTTGTATTCATTAATTACTAAACAAACTTCCCACCCAAATAGCTCACGAATTGTTCGTTGAACGTTCGGTTCGTTTGAAGCCATACTTTTATTTTTGTTACCATCTTTGTTTACATTTATATGTTACCACGAGTTAAGTTCAAGAAAATAAAGTATAATTATTAAGCATTTCATATACGTTCAATTTAAATAATTGGCTTAAGTTTATAAAAAGAAATTCACAATCACTAAGAGCTTCCTCAATGGTTGTTTTTAGGGGCACTTCTTGGTCGTTCTTGCTTTGTTCATAGCTCTTTTTGCCTATGATAGCAACCCGTTGAGTGGGTCAAGCTCCAAGAAAAATAAAGAAGAAAACTCAAAAGTTTAGGGCAATTTTCTGATATCTATTCTTCCAAAAGAAATTACAATGCTTTAAATAACAAATCCTATATGCACTTTATTCTTGGATGCTCAAAATAAGGGAAACGTGACTTAGTCTACCACTAACTAGATGCATACAATGATAATGGAAACATGGTTTAATACTCCTACTTTAATACAACGTGGAAAAGAATGGTTCTTGGCTTGTTTCTTAATTCATGCAACTGCTGGAGCTAAACTTGGTAACGGGCTGGAGCCTTGATCTGTCTCTTGGGCCTGCTACACACGAACAGGGCTTGAGAGCTTAGTGGGTCAGATCCATGGGTCGTAACAGCCTAGTTTCCGCATGAACGTGAAAAACGGATATGTGATGGTGTTGAGTACTCTCTAATTTATATTTATATTACATATATATAAAGAGAGTTTTAAACAAACAGTGGTGATAATACGAGGGCCCCGATATCTAGACACCCCCTCAACACCCCAAATTTCTATGTGGGTCGTATGGCACCATACGCGTCGTGTAGGTGGGGTCGTATAACCCTATACGGGATATATAACCCCTCTGACAACCCCTAAAGTTTTCCTCTTAGTCAGTTTTAAAATTTGTTATACGCGTCGTATAGCCTTATATGTGTCGTGTAGGAGGTCGTATATGGCTATATGAGTTGCATAGCCCTATAAAAGCCCCTCTAGATTTTCCTCATTTTTAGTGTCTTCAACCCTATACGCCGCACATGATGCTATACGAGACATATTGGGAGGTGTCGATTTATAAAATGAGTTGTCTGTATATTAGGATCTTGAACAATACTTAATTATGAGCGTTCATGACTCACCCTAGGATGGTTTTTTATACTTTTAAAAAATAAAATATTTTTTGATATTACAACTAACTAGACATGTTTTTAGATATTTTTGAATCTCCTTAACAAATACTCTAAAGATATATAAAACCCTAACTGGTTTTATAGTTAACGGATAGTTTATATGACTTTAATAGACCAATAAAGAGACCTTGGTTAATCATAAAGAACATAGATGCTAAAGACATCATAATAATTGCGAATAATTTACAAATCTACAAAATGATTGAGAATATGTTGCTAAAATAATCTGAACTCAGATTTCAGAAACATGAATACATCATTTCTGAATCTAGGATTTTACAATCAATCCAAATGATTATTTTATCAATTTGATTTGCATCCAAAACCCAAAAAAAAAAACAAAAAAAAACAGCAACTCTGAATCAATAGAAAGAAAACATACAACGGTTGATAAACCATATTACAAAGTTGATATCCACAACACATCATATCATCATCATCTCAGCATCCACAAACAACCACGGGCATCGAAAAACATATTTTGGTTTTCAATATTTCTTTGTTATTGCATGATCCGCAAGCTTTACTTTTGAAAAACAAATTTATATGGTACAGGAGCAAATGAACATTCCACTTTGTTTAAAAATGCAGACCCTCGATACCTTTGAGGGTCGACTCAAAGTTCTTTATGTTAGATGACCGCTTCTGGTCTGAGGATACAACAGGTGAGCTCCTTTGACCGGTGCTTGTGACCCTACGAAGAGCACTTGGGCTTGCGTTTGTGGTCCGCCCGTATGATGACTCGGGTTCACCAACTGGGTCACGGCTGCTAGAGACACCAGGTCGCCTAGAAGATCCACTTGATTGCAAAATAATATTACTTGATAACTGTATAGCCCAAAAGAAAACAGGTCATGAGGGTCAAACGATGAACAGGTCAAACAAAAAGACAGCAAAAAAGGTGACAGGTCATGAGGGTCATAAGCAGCATACAGAGTGTTTTTTAAGCAAACTGCAAACATCATATATTGTTCTATTAACAAAATTGATTTATTTATAAACAAAGAAGAGTATCTTTTCGTTTTTTATTTTTTTGAACTATTGTGTTCTTAAAATATGTAACATCAATTTCTTAAACAAAGCATATATAACTTATTAATTAATATTAGCACTAAATATTTGATAAATAGTCAAAACATGTTTATCAAAGCTATATGTCAAAGCCAATTTTGTATCTTTAAAATTACAACCACCACCACCACCACCACCCAGTAAATTACATAAGTAAAAACTCACCTACTTTTGCATCTTTGCAATTACACAAGAAAAAGAGTACCTACTTTTGTATCTGTTATATGTGTCCTGTTTTATTGTAATCAAAAGATTACTGTAAACATTATTAGGAAGCTAATTATTTATTAGAAAATATTGATAGCAAGTTTTTTGAGCCACCCGACCCACCCAACCCAACCCGTAGCAAATCACCTACTTTGACATGTTACCCAATCCACCTGACCCACCCAATTTGCAACCTCTAACATTATCATGATGGCAGATCACACAATAAATAAAAAAACTAGAATTAAGCCCCCACGTTATAGCGGGGGTGTAAAACCGTGCCAAATAGCACCAATGTCACACCACCGCCAGCGACCATCACCACTGAAGTTCCGGTGCGTTAATGCGGGAAATTAGACCGAAACGTAAAACATAAAAAAGTTTAACTAAGTCAATCTAGGACTCGCGTGTTGCGATGAATCTGTCAAACGGGTAAAAATAGACAGAAAAACATTGAACCACACATGCACGTTGCGACGTGTTAAGTCACAAAATTTAGAGCAAAATGTAAAAAATGTTGAACCACACATTCATGTTGCGTCGTGTTAACTTGCAAAACTTAGAAAGAAGCATAAAACAAAATTTTACGAAAGACAAAAGTTTTGGGTTAAAGTTGTAAAGTAAAAAAGTTGTAAGGCCAAATTGCAAAAGATACAAAAGTTTTGGGTTAATAGTAAAACTCAATTTTTGTGAGGTTACATTGCAAAGATGAAAAGATTAGGTTTAAAAGTAAAAAATCATTTTTATAAACACTCTCTAAGCATAACGTACAACACCTTATGCATAGAAAAGTTGAAGATTAGTATATGATAAATAAAATACCTCTCTACTCAGGGATGGATCACTGGAAGCTGGATTTTTCTGTCTAGAAAGGTTCCCAGAATTGGAAGGCATCCCAGCATTTCTATTCCTGGAGGGATTTGCAGAGGACCAACCGGAAGGCCTACCTTCTTCACCACCTGCTAACATTGTTATTTTTTACTTTTAATTTTATAAATTATTATATAATATATCAGCATTACACATAAAGTGAGGGAATAACATAGATCCGCAATATCTATTTATCGCCTACAAATAATCCAGATAGTTGACAAATAGACAAACATTTCACTCAAAAGGGGAAATGCATAACAGCAGCTAGATCTCCCTAACTGACCTTTTGAAAGAAAGTATAAAAACTACTTAAGATACTAAAACTCACCTGATAGCCTACTCAGGTTGGCAGTCACAGGAGGGACACCAGAACTTGTTCCAGCACCAGTACCCTGCCAAGAAAGCATTATGTAATTCAATGATACTAGAAATCCTAAGCAATACCGTCGGAGGAGAAAAAAAAGACACATTTTGTATACATGATACTAGAATTCCTAAGCAATGCCGTCGTAAAAATATAAAAATGATAAATAAAAGGTAAACAGCTTACAATAGCACGGGATGGAGGATTGGCAAGCTGTGATTGCTGATATTTCAAAATAGTCCAATCAAAGATGTAATCAAACTGAAAGCCTGAAGCAATTACATTTAGGGCATAAATATTTAGACATTGTATACCTGGTTCCATCCAAACTAAATGCAACAGTTATTAACTACTCCCCCATAAAAACAAGCAACAGATCCTTTTTGTACAGGCGGTACATCCTTTTCAGGTACGGTTTCAATTTCAATACAAAATCATTTTTTCCTCCATAAGTAACAGTAACAAAACAAGGTATCAAAGGAGCAAGGCGCATTCAAGGCGCAAAGGGTGAGCCTGTTGCCTAGAATTTGCTAAATTGACTTTCCTCCACTGGCTAGATCCATGTTGGAGGTGTCTAGATATGTGATTTCAAAGTGATAATGTGATATTGAATAATCTGATATCCTGAATAAGATAGTTGTAAATAGGCTGCAGAAAATAGTGTTCAATGTGCCCCTGGTGTTTGTAGTTATAATAACCTGATAATCAGATGCCAGTTTGATAATTTTCCATAATAAGGAATTAATAGATAAAATGACCAATATTTTTTTTGTAAATTGTAAGGTGAAACGTGCTGCAAAATAAGAGTAGAAGTCTTATCAAATTAGATTAAAGAGGTAGACCTGTAATTAGGTTCTTAAATACCGAAAACGGTGGAGGACCCGCGATCCACGTATTGGTACGGTTTGTACCGGAACGGAATACGTACCGTACCCAAACGCTCCGGTACGGCGGTCCGGTACGGAAATTTGGTCGACCCAAATTCCGGCGAAATCGCGATTTCGGACTACAAATTCAGTGTTCCAACTTCAAATTAACAATGTTCCGCTCGATTTGAATACCTGAATTGGTTCGCAAAACCTAATTAATGGTACGGAATTCACAATCGGTGCAAAGGCGGTTCCACAATCGGTGCAAAGGCGGTTCCACAATCGGTGCAAAGGCGGTTCCACAATCGGTGCAAAGTAAAGAGACATAGGCTAGATTAGAATTTTTAGTTTATGTTTTTTTTTGTATTTTGAATTTCATGTTTGGTATTTGGTTATTAATGAATTTGGTTATTTATGTTTATATTTTGGCACACCGTACCAAACACCATGGTACACTGTACCGATTCGTACCGATTCGTACCGAAATGAACCTACCCCCCACCGTACCGAATACGACACATCTAGCGAATTACGTACCCGTACCTCGTACCCGTACCGGAGCGTACCGCGAATTAGGTAACTATGATTAGGTTTTTACCTTAGAAGAACCTTTTTCTTACAGTTATAACTGATGATTTGATCCCGAAACTTGCGTGATTACAGATAACACATTATAAAGCAGAAACCAAAACACACTCTTTGTTTGGACATTTCAGATATTTGACTAAGGTTAAACACTATTTCAACAATGTGCAAGTCAAAAGTTGACTTTTTTAGGGATGAAGAGTGTTAAATATATCAAG
>BJCO01386908.1:0-12918 GCA_018326465.1 Flaveria floridana | reverse complement strand
AATAGTGCATCAACTATAAACAGACTATAAAGTCTTGAATCTTGATATTAACAAATAGATTCATTTGAGTGGGGATCCAAAAGATTATAATACTGGCAAACAAATAAAAAAAACATGTATAGGGATTCAAAAGATTATAATGCTAACAAATATGCAAGCAAATAGATTCATTAGTTTTGTTATTGTAAAAAAGGACTTGAAAGTGAAGTCAAACAAAATTTGTGTCATCTGAACATGTACATGAACCAAAAAGCTAAACCATTAAAGAAAACATGCAACAATGTAAGTGTTGTACTTGGGTCATTGAAATGCATCAGTAAACCAATTTAGGAAAACCTAGTTGATGACGATAAGAACCCAATCAAACAATATGAAAATCATCTCAAAAAACATGATGCCATATCATCACACACATATAAGTACCAAAGTAAATATTTTTCATGACCTAATGCATCCAAATGCAATATCTTTCACCTAAAATGAGCAGAATAACTCAAATTGACCAAAGAATACATTAAACTTTCATCACCAACATAAACATCATTTAATTGGGTTTTGAGGAGAATGATAAATCATAATGTAATTAAAAATCATAACCTGGTTAAAAATCAACAACGCTATAAGTATATATATTCAAATGCAATACGAAGATTACCATTTAGTTTGCTTGAGAACACTAACATGTATAGCCACAACGAATGATTAAAAAAACACAACTTTTCTTTAATATATCTAGAAGATAATAAATAGATGACATTACCATGAGCATTGAAGGATTATCTCCATGGATGTAGATTCTTTTAAACCATGTACTGCAGATGAAAATCTCATATTTTTATGAGAAATAACTTCAAACTTCGTCCTAGACAAATAACAGAGGATTAGCATCACACCTTTGAAGTAATTTGAATACACAGACGTGCACACAAACTCTCTTTCTTTCACACACACATACACATAGAATGTGAGAAGGAAATACCGCAGCATAAATGTCACGACTAACACTGTGATAAAAGAGTAGCAATCTCAAAGAGCGAGCGAAAGTTCAAGTGCGTTGGATGCGCCATTATCCAACAAACAACAACACGGAATAGGATCTGTATTTGTAAAATGAAAAAAAAGGTATTATCATTAATATAATCGCTAGGAGGCTTCAAATTCAAATCCTTAGTCATTCTTTGAGGCATATTATCGAACAACTTGCATGCAATTTAAAACATCAATTTTCACATGTCGTCATGGGTCATCATTGCAAATATAGAACTTAGTTTGATAAAAGAAAATATATTACTCACCGACGGATCAGTCTCCCAAAATTTAAGCAAGCTTTTGGGAGCATGAAAATCAAGATTCAAAAAGAAATTGAAGATTAGTATGTCCATTCATTTATATACAATGAATCAGAAACTTAACAATTAAGTGGGAATCTAACGGTCTGCTATTTATAATCCCATGTAATATTTATATATATTGCAACCCATAGAGAAAGGGTAACTCAAGATCAGAAGATCAAAATCGAAAACAAAAGTTATACAGATGATAGGTTCACCAAGTAATCCTTTCAGACTTGAATATTCTGATGAACAAATGCTATAAATAGATTAATTGTTATCAGAAATAAAAATAAAAAATTAATCAAAATAAAATTTTACCTTAGGATGAAATTGCATTTGCTAGAATTCAGAAGGAGATGCCAGAGAGAGAGAGAGAGAGAGATCAAAGTTTTTAAGGGAATGAAGGAGTATAATATTTCTATTTGTATTAGAGCATCGGAGGTTGTGGATGGAGGTTACCAGCGGTTACTGGAGATGTGGGAGAAAAAGAAGGAAGATGGAACCGTGACTGATATTCTGATAACCGTTCGTAACTGGTTCGTAACCGCTTTAACCGTCGAGTTTATACGGCTGAGATTTAATTTCAGCTTGATCTAACGGTTGTGGTTTAATTAACCAGCGGTTACACTCACCGCCGGTAATATAATATATAATATATAATATTAGGGCAAATTACGTAAATAATCATTTTGGTTAAGCACATTATCTAAACAAAAGATTTTTATTCTTCTATACCTTTCAAACGAAATACAATGAATAATATATAGGAGATTAAATATATCCAACCTACTCACTGAGATTTTAGCTTTGACATGTGGTAGTTTTGACATGTGGTACTTCTTGTGGTGGGGATATTTTAATAGGTTGGTCGGAAAATATTTTTAACTGATTGCATGCCTTGGTGTCATGTGACTCAACCAATAGGTGATGTGTCGAGATAGAGAGGGAAGGGAATTTAGAGGAAAAAAAATTTGTATATGTACAGGTTTTGACTCTCTTATAATAAAAAGTTTTTATATGTATGTGATATATAATTTTATATATAAGTTATATATATTGAACGAGACTACGATAAAACTATTTAATCAAGCCAGGCATACATAGGTTGGGTCATGATTGAGTCTTTATGAATTGCAATATGATAACTATGTAATTTTTATACCTTCTTATCAAATAGTATTTATACTATTACAGATGATTATATACAATCAAAATACACCACACGCAAATGACACATGACAAGTTATACGCCAATCGTTGATATCTTAATGTGTTATTGCTGGTGTAACCAATCTAAAAGTGACAAAATTTAACCAAAAACAGTTCGCGTCTCAAATGTCGATGGAGTTTCTTTATTAAAAGTTTTTATAATAATCAAATTAATAAATTAAAAAAAACTATAAATGGACACGTATATAATACATATTCTTATAAAGTAATCATAAAACTTTATGATCATTTTTTTCTGATGCATGCAACAAATATGGCTTGTATTCTTGCAAATCATTTTGACTACATCTTTTATATCCAACCTTAAATAACATAAATGACCAGTTTGGTCGGAATGAGTAAGAACAAATGACTCAATTTCAATTCTTTAGAGCTGGGTTTCTTATTATAAACTGACTTGTATTTGATAAAAAAACATCTTTTGTTTAAAACCGAGTTGTATTTGTATGGAAAAGGTATCAACCAACTATGAGAATAAAGCAAAAACAAATATGAATGCTGGGTCATTTTACTTTTTCCTACTCAACCTCTACCATTTATGTCCATATATAGCAATGAGAAAAGAGTCGTTTTAAGTGCAAAGCATATAATAGTAAGTCTTTCTAAAAACTTCAATAGAAACAAAGATGAGAAACAAACATGTTCTAGTAATACCATATCCAACACAAGGCCATGTGATTCCACTTATGGAGGTAGCACGACGCTTCACCCGCAACGGTCTCAAGGTTACATTTGTAAACACAGAGTTCATTCACAAACAGGTCATGAGCACATTGTCAGAGAAAGATGGTCCGAGTGATTTGATACAAATGGTTTGTATCTCAGATGGGATGGAACCATGGGATGATAGGAATGATCTCGGGAAGTTGACTAAAGCGATGTCAAGAGTCGGTCCCAACAAACTGGAGGGGATAATAGAAGGTATTAATAGAGATGATGATGATGAGAAAATATCATGTATCATAGCTGATTATTGCATGGGATGGGTCATGCAAGTTGCACAAAAGATTGGTATCAAACTAGCAACCTTTTGTCCTAGCTCTGCTGCGGTTCTAGCCTTGATCATGAGCGTTCAGAAGTTGGTCGAAGATGAAGTTATCGACAAAAATGGTATGACAATTTGTTGCTTCTTAGTAACTCATTTTAACCTTTGGTGCAATGGTAATCGCCTGATTCCCCTCTATTAGCGATCTCAGAATGAAATGTTGTTTTCATTAGTTTTCTATCATAACCTCTTGACAACAATATGTCAGTACAAGCTTCGATTTACATGTTGAGTAAAGGGTGTTGACAATTCATAACGGGTTCAGATGGTATAAAAAGCAAAAAACTTATGAATATATATATTTAGTCTTATGCTAAAACTTAGATTTTTCATTCAGGAGTGCTTTTAAAGGATCAAATGGTTCAGCTATCAACAAACATGCCATCCATGCAGCCTGCAAATTTTGCATGGGCATGTTCGGGCGACCCAACAACGAACCAAATAATCTTTGACATCATGATTCTTGATGGTAAGGAAGCAGCAGAAGCATCAGACTACATAATATGCAACTCAAATATGGTGCTCGAGTCAGGGGCGTTTACTCTATTTCCAAACATGTTACCAATCGGCCCACTATTGTCGACCACCAGATCAGAAAAGCAAGTTGGACACTTTTGGAATGCAGACTCCACTTGCCTAAAATGGCTCGATCAACAGCCAGCGTGCTCGGTCATCTATGTGGCATTTGGTAGCCTCGCAGTTTTTGACCAAAACCAATTTGAAGAGCTAGCGATAGGGCTCGAACTCACCAACAAGCCATTCTTGTGGGTTGTAAGAACCGATGGAACCGACTACATGTACCCTAATGGATACATGGACAGAGTAAGCACTCAGGGGAAAGTGGTGAGTTGGGCACCTCAACAGGAGGTTCTAAACCATCCATCAGTGGCGTGTTTCGTGAGTCATTGTGGTTGGAATTCTACTATGGAAGGTGTTAGCAATGGTGTTCCTTTCTTGTGTTGGCCTTACTTTGCTGATCAGTTTTTCAATACGACTTATATACGTGATGTCTGGAAAACTGGTCTGGGATTGAAAAAAGATGAAAATGGTATTGTCACACGAGGAGAAATCAAGAGTAAATTGGAGCAGCTGTTTAGCAACAAGACAATCAAAGAGAATGCTTTAAATTTGCAAGAAAAGGTGATGGACACTTTGAAAGAAGGAAATTCATCCTACAACAATTTCAGCAATTTTATTGATTGGATAAATGAGTGATAATCTGTCTGCAAATAGTAATGCAAAAGCTTCTAGTTATGTTGATAAAAAAAAGTTAATAAAAAATTATTAAATTAAGAGTTAATCATGTGTATATGATAATTATGCCTAGCAAAATGGGCAACACGGGTCAGGTTGGGTGCCAAGTCAAAAAGGAGTTCAAGTGAATCAATATGTCTCAGGTCAAAATGGCCAATTATAAAAATTACTGTTACATTCTTGTCGCCTAAAATCTAGTTTGTAAAATCTCCTATGTTGGTGGCTCCATAAGTTCTAGGAGAAGAAGTTCATCGGCAAGAACCTGCTCGATGAAAATGTGCCTTTTTGCGTCTTTCTTACGAAGCGCGTGTACTGTTGGAAGATCATAATCAAGACAATCATAAATGAAGTAGATTAATGTTAATTAGTAAGAAGAATATAAAAGTCAAAATAGAAAAAGTCAAACGTGTAAATTAGGCGGGAATTAAAGGGTTAGTTATGTTAGTTTTAGTAGTTTGTAACCACCATTGTATGGGTATAAATACCATATTTGTATGTCAAATAATGTGTGGAAATCAGATTGTATTGTGTGTGTTTTGTGTTTCCCGTTTGACCCTGTTTTCCACAGAGTCACTGCACAAATCTGTGCATACTCTCTATGAAGATGTTCATCCACAATTGATCCTATATAATCGATCCGAAGGGGCCTCAACATGTACTTGTGCATCATTATATCCATCGTGTTTTCCTATTAAATCTTCATAGAAATTCTCAGTTAACTCCTACAATTCTTGGGACTTAAATAAGGTATTTATTTTTCGGACTATAATTGATAATTTTGGCCTTTAAAAATCAACAATTAAGACAAAGAAGATGTTGATTTAGGCCTGGTTACACACAGAAACACACATTATGGGACAATATTCTTGATTTCTTGTTGTATTTCTCTCAAAGAAAATGAATACAAAGCTTTTGATTAGAAGATGAAATAACATGCAAAGTAAATATAAAGAAAGAATATAATTGAATGCTTTAAGGATGTATCATGATATAGAGGCATGTTTCGTTATTTTTTGCACTTGGAGACTTAACTCATTTCTTTAAAGTCTATATCTTATTGCTAAATAAAGTACATATATCAATAAATATATTTTAAAACAAATAAAGAAAAATCTACAACTGATGTAAACTGACATGGATTGTACATAGTTCATGTTCTGTAATGCCTCTAGCAAAACAACAACACTACAAGAAGATGACAGGAACAAGAAGACGATTTAATAAAAAAATATGAAGGTCATACAAATAGAGTAAGCCGGCTATAAGAATATAAGAGTTTCAACAGCAGGACGAAACAAAGAAAATGATACAAACGAAGTAACAAGAATCTAAAAGGCGTTAGGCAGGACAAGCTTTTGCTGCAAGAACTTATAAAAAATGACAATGGATAGGAGTATGAGCAGAAAGAAAAACAGAGATGGGAAAGCCACATGTTCTGCTTATACCTTATCCAGCCCAAGGTCATGTCATCCCAATGATGGAGCTTATGCAACGATTAGTCGAGCATGACATCAAAGTGACATTTGTTAATACAGATTTCACTCACAACCTGATTAGTGATGCAGCAGCTAAGGATGAGAGTGTGAGTGAATTAGCAAATCTAGTTTCACTTCCAGATGGGGTAGAAGCTGCAGAAGACAGGAACGATTTGGGTAAGCTAACTGATGCAATATTTCAAGTCATGCCTGCAAAGCTTGAAGAGCTCATTAACAAAATTAATGGAAATGATGGTGATAAAGTTACATGTATTGTTGCTGACCACTGTATGAGTTGGGCCTTTGGAGTCGCGGAGAGGGTGAAAATAAGAAAAGCAGCCTTCTGGCCCACATCAGCTGTAGTCTTGGCTTCATTATTTAGCGTCCCTAACTTGCTAAAAGATGGTATCATTAACAACAAGGGTAAGCTTCACATGAGTTAAATAACTCAAGAAAGTAAACGACAGTCGAAAGGATTTTCTTATCAGTAATGACAGCAATCAAGTTTTTTCACTAGTTTCTTATTCTTTCTTGTCAAACCTTAATTGCAGGTACTCCTATGAAGAAGGAGATGGTTCAACTAGCACCAACCATGCCTGCGATGAACCCCGCACACTTTTCGTGGGTCTGCATTGGTGACATAAAGACACAAAACGATCTTTTCGATTTGATAGTTAAGTCAAATGAGTTTGTAAAACTAGCAGACTACATTATTTGCAATTCAGCTTATGAGCTGGAGCCTGCAACCTTTAACACGTTACCTGAGATCTTACCAATAGGTCCCATATTAGCAAGCAACAGACTAGCCAAACAAACTGGCTACTTTTGGAAAGAGGACTCGGCATGTCTCACTTGGCTCGACCAACAGCCAGCACGCTCAGTCATCTATGTTGCATTTGGTAGCTTTACAGTTTTGGACTCTAACCAGTTTCATGAACTTGCGCTAGGACTTGAACTGACCAACAGACCATTTTTATGGGTTGTACGAGGTGATATGGCAGGAGAGATGAACAATGTTTATTTACTAGAATATATTAACAGAATACATGATCGTGGGCGGATAGTTGATTGGGCGCCTCAACAACAGGTTTTGAATCATCCTTCTATTGCTTGCTTCTTGAGCCACTGTGGTTGGAACTCTGTTTTGGAAGGCATCAGTAGCGGCATACCGTTTATTTGTTGGCCTTACTTTGCTGATCAGTTTATTAACCAGAGATATATTTTGGATATTTGGAAAATCGGATTGGAATTGCATAAAGATGAAAATGGTATCATCACAAAAGAAGAAATCAAGAATAAAGTTGAGCAACTTTTTCACAACAAGGATGTTAGGTTATCTCGACACACACAAACACAAACACGATGATTTACGTGGTTCGGTCTAAACTGACCTACGTCCACGGGGTAACTGGAAGTTTATATTTCTTTGAGGGATACATTTACAGATACAAATCAGTCCTATTTATAGGACAATAAAGATGAAAAACCACTCAGAAAACATTGGCCGTGAAACCTGGATCACCACCCCTTTTCCTTTTTCTTTTGACCAGCATGTTTGCCACTGCTGAATTAGTGGCTTCACCTACTCAACAATAAGAATTATGATTGTTAATATTTATTAGGGAAACCTTGTAGATCCATTACGAAGCAACGAGACCAGATATGTTGCAAGGGCCTAAAGGGGAAGTTGATGCTTCCTTTTCTGGCATAGGGAGTGACTGGAGTGGAGAAGTTTCATAAGGAGAGACATTCCGATATCAAGGTGATTTTTTTCTTGATTTCACAATATTAAAGTTTCCTAGGGGTATTTGATGAGCTAATCTAGTCCGGCTATCGTTTGGGATGATTTGAGTTTAGGTATGCGCTGTTGGCCCAATGAAAAACAAAAAGTGCTGATCTGAATGGGAGAAACCTTGGTATTTAACTTACATAGGCTTCAATATCTTGAATATATGTTATGCATAAAATTTATACGCTTAATTTCATTTAGTTTTTCTTTTGTGTGTTAATTTCATGTAATTTCTAATATATTCTTTTCTTAATTTGCAACGGATGATGAAGGACATTAAAAGATTCAAGGAATTGGCGCTAGTGCTATTCATATGATGTTTTGGAAGTTGATGAGGTTATAATGGTGAGTCTCAAGCTGCAGCTTTTTTATGTATAATTGATAACAAATGATTATAGTTATGCCCGCAAGGTGTTTGTTGCTTAATGGGTTATGTTTTTCTTGCCCACTTTTGATACTCGGTGAAGAATCCATTGAAACTGCAAAGCTTCTTGCCTGAAAGAAGGTTTGCTGGTATGATCATTATCATAAAGAATGTTACAGTTCTATTTTTCCCTAGATCTCTTTATTTTTCAGTCACGTATTGTTTGGGATGTATGTAGGTTGGGATATCATCCGCGGCAGCACCATAGGAATCACAAAGGATCCGGATTATACAGGAAGCTCATTGTTGTATGATGATCTTAGTGTCCCCCAACTTACAATTTCCGTAGATTTCTTTATTTGTCGGTCACGTATTGTTTATGGGATGTATGCAGGTTGTGATGTCATCTGGGGCAGCACCATTAGAATCACAAAGCATCTGGATTATGCAGGAAGCTCATTGTTGTATGATGATCTTAGTGTCCCCCAACTTACAATTTCTGTAGATTTCTTTATTTGTCGGTCACGTATTGTTTATGGGACGTATGTAGGTTGGGATATCATATGTGGCAGCACCATTAGAATCACAAAGCAACAGGATTATGCAGGAAAGCTCATTGTTTATGCTGATCTTAGTGGCCCCCAACTTACAATTTCCCTAGATTTCTTTATTTGTCGGTCATGTATTGTTATGGGACGTATGCAGGTTAGGATATCATCCGGGGCAGCAGCAACCACCACCATTAGGCTGGGAAATCCAATGTTGGAATAGCAGAAGACATAACCGAAGAAATCCATTCCTTAACAATCTTGAACGAATTGATAGGAAATACACCTATATTTTGTCTCAAGAAAATTGTAGATGGTTCTGATGCTTGTAGTGCTGTTAAATATGGCAACCTGCTCTAGTTCAAATTTGCACAGGTGAGTTTTCCTGCTTTGTTTCAGTTTTAACTATTTATGTGCTCTTTCTTTTTCTTTATATTATTATTATTCTGAATTTGAACATACAGGATTGTATTAAGTATGATTAAAGACACAAAATATGAGGGTCTTATTACTCCTTGGAAGGTTAGATAATTTGCTTTTAATATAACAATTTTAATGCAGTATAATTAGTTGTTTAATTTTTTTTTGGAGATGGTGCTTATTAAGGTTACAGGAATTGAAGCAATACTGGAATTGGGTTGGCTTTCATTGCAACAACTGAAGGTTACAAACTTGTGATAGTTACCCATCTACATACAAAATGGAAAAAAGGAATGTTACGGGATCGTTTAGGACAGAATCATGTTTAACTGACCCAGGCATGGATGGCGTTTGTCAAGAAGAAGAAGAAAATAAATAACACCCAATAGTTATTTCCTTAAGCAATTTGAAAATCCCACTAACCGAAAGGTATTTCTTTGTTATTTTATCTACAAGAATGATTATAAGAATTATGAGTGTTAACATCTATTATTGTAACCTTGTAGATTCATTATGAAGCAACGAGACCACAGATGTTGAAAGGGTCTAAAGGGAAAGTTGATGCTTCCTTTTCCGGTATAGGGAGTGACTGGAGTGGAGAAGTTTCATAAGAAGAAACGTTCAGATATCAAGGTGATTTTGTTCTTGATTTCACAATATTAAAGTTTTCTAGGCGTATTTGATTCGTGGGTTATATGCAGAATTCTTGTTATTAGATTTAAATTCTTTAACCTTTTTATAATTGTTTAGTTTATAGTTGTGATTGTTTTCAGATCGTGGCTAGGTATTTGACTTTACACTATGTATAAAAGGGGTTTTGTGTGTTAACTTACAAAGTTGATGCTTCCTTTTCCGGCATAGGGAGTGACTGGAGTGGAGAAGTTTCATCGAAGAAACATTCAGATATCAAGGTGATTTTGTTCTTGATTTCACAATATTAAAGTTTTCTAAGGGTATTTGATTCGTAGGTTATATGCAGAATCCTTGTTATTAGATGTAAATTCTTTAACCTTTTTATAATTATTTAGTTTATAGTTCTTGTGATTGTTTTCGGATGGTGACTAGCTATTTGACTTTACACTATGTATAAAAGGGGTTTTGTGTGTTAACGGGCTAATGAAGCAGGACAGAGGATGAGAAGATGAAATCAACATGCTACTACGAACGATTATAATTATGACAACTAGGTGAAGTTGGATTTGGGAGCATGTATGGTATGATCTAAAAGCATCACTAATTTCCAATTCTGAAGTTTTTATGTTAATTAGTTTATTTTAGCTTATGACTCTAATTGATCAAGTAAGATAGAATTAGCTTTCAGGAAGTAACCTGGATTTGAAAATGGAATTAAGTGACCTAACAAGACTTTGTGATTGACTTGTGATTCGGCCTTCTCAGTGATTCACGTAACAATCAAATCAGGACGTTTACCGGACCCTTAAGGAGTCAACCGCAAGAGAAGATGGAGTGGAACCTTTTAAATTTAGCAGGTGATATATATTTAGCAAGAAGTCTACTAGGCCCTAAGGGACCATGAAATCTAATGTTGGATTGGCAGAAGACGTTACCAAAGTAAATCCATTCCATAACAATCCTGAACGGTATTAATTTGCCATTATTTTGAGTTTCTCAAATCTTCTTTTCATTTATCCCTCATAATGTGTAGTTGATAGGAAATACACGTATTTTTTGTCTCAAGAAGATTGTAGATGGATGTGATGCATGTAGTGCTGTCAAGTATGAGAACCAACTCCAGTGCAAAAGACGGGTGAATTATCTTGCTCTGTTTCAATTTTTTACTATTTATGTGCTTTTTCTTTTTCTTTTAATTATTATTATTCTGAATTTGAACATACAGGATTGCATTAAGTATGATTAAAGATGCAGAATACGAGGGTCTTATTAATCCTGTGAAGGTTAGATGATTTGCTTTCAATATAAAATAATTTTAATGCAGTATAATTAATAAGTAATTAGTTTTTTTCTAAGGAGATGGTGCTTATTGAGTCGACATGAAGCAATACTGGAATTGGGTTGCCTTCATTGCAACACTTGAAGGTTGTTAACTTATGATAGGTATTCCATCTACATACGGCATGGAAAGAAGGATTGTTATGGGATTGCTACAGAATCATGTTTAACTGATTCAAGCATTGACAGCTTTTGTCAAAAAGGAGAAGAAAGAGTAGGAATAACACCCAATAGCTATTTCCGTAAGCAATTTGAAAATCCCACTAACCCAAAGGTATTTCTTTGTTATTTTATCTACAACAGAATGATTATAAGAATAATGAGAGTGTTAATATCTATAATTGTAACCTTTTAGATCCATTATGAAGCAACAGGACCAGAGATGTTGAACAGGCCTAAAGGGAGAGTTGATGCATCCTTTTCCGGCATAGAGAGTGACTGGAGTGGAGCAGTTTCATAAGGAGTAATATTCAGGTATTAAGGTGATTTTGTTCTTAATTTCACAATATTAAGGTTTTCTAGGGGTATTTGGTGAGCTAATCCAGTTTCACTATCATTTAGCATGGTTTGAGTTTAGGTATGCAGTGTTGGCCCAGTGAAAGACTGAAAGTGCTGATCTAAATGGGAGAAACCTTGGTATTTAACTTACATAGACTTCAATATCTTCAATATATGTTATGCATAAAGTTTATACGCTTAATACCATTTTGTTTTTCTTTTGTGTGTTAATTTCCTGTAATTCCTGGTATATTCTTTTCTTAATATATGCAATGATGATGAAGGACCTCATAAGATTCAAGGAATTGGTGCTATTCATATGATGTTTTGGACATTAGTTGACGAGGTTATAACGATGAGCATCAAGCTGTAGTTTTGTTATCTATAATTGATAACAAATGATTATAGCTATGCCCGCAAGGTGTTTATTGCTAAATGTGTTATGTTTTTCTAGCCCGCTTTTGATTTTAATTAAGAAAGCCGCTGAAACTGCAAAGCTTCTTGCCTGAAAGAAGGTTTGCTGGTATGATCATTACCATAAAGAATGTTACAATTCTTTTTGTTCCTAGATTTCTTTATTTGTCGGTCGTGTATTGTTTATAGGATATGTTTAGGGATATCATCCGGGGCAGCAGCAATCGCAACCGTTAGAATTGCAAAGCAGCCGGAATGCTGGATTACGCAGGAAATCTCATTGTTGTATCACTGTATGATGACGAGCCAGGGGTCTCTTTGTGTTGGACCAAAAGAACCAATGAGCCAAGATCAGGAAAACCTCTAAGTCCCACATGCCACTACAACAACAAGTGAAGACTCTCATCAGCTATTGTGTTCTCTTGCCGGAAGGTCAGAGAGAAACTGAGGACTCTCATCAGCTATTGTGTTCTCTTGCCTGAATGTCAAGCTCGAGAACATCTTTAGCTCAAAGCTCTCTGCTGAGAGGATGTCCGAAGAACAAATTCTGAAGATCAAAGAACTGAAGATCAATCA
>BJCO01386900.1:0-11535 GCA_018326465.1 Flaveria floridana | reverse complement strand
ATTAACTATTGCTAGCCTGGCGACGTCATAGATCTATGGGCCTGACAAGCCTGCTTGGTTGATCCAAGTGCACTTAGCTAATCGTATATACTTGTAAACGTTTGAGACTTACAAAACTTTGTCAATGTTTGATTGTGCATTCTGTCTTACATCCCTAGTTACTTTGTTCTCTAATTTACAACATGAATTGCCATCTTTTATATACTTATGTACTGAAACTATAGAAATCTCACCAATATTATTGTTGACCTTTTATTTTTAATATGTTTCAGGAAATGCTCAAGTTTGATTGATATCTTGAAGTGCTTTCACATCTAGGAATGGACCTAGTTAAATAAACGAAATAAATTGGATTGTTACATCTTGTGTTATGCTATTTACTTTTTGAGACTTATGTTTGTAATGGTACAATTGTCACTTATGACTAATATATATTTGAGTTATTAATAGCGTTATGTGGCTGTGAACGATCTTAACCCTCATACCTCGACGTTTCCGCCGTCAAGGTTGGGGTGTGACAGGGACAAGGTGGTGTATTCCAATGAGTAGGAGAATATGTCCAGTTGGTACCTTGCATCCATGGATTAGGATAGAAACCAAGGAAAGGAGAGAAGGGACCATAATTACCTCGATCACGGCCGCGGCCGCGGCCCCTGCCTCGACCACCACGACCACTACGGCCACCACGAAAGCCGGTGAAATCAGCCCCATTGTTAAAGTTACGAGGTTGTTGGTGCTGTTGGGATTGGTCTCGGGTGGTGTGGGGTGGTGTAATTGGAGCAGCCACGGGGTGGTGTAATTGGAGCAGTCGTGGGGTTGTTGTTGTTGTCCGATGAGTGAGAAGAAAGAATAGCTGTGGAGGGTTGTTGGTTGGCCTTCCTGTTTTCATCCATAATGAGGCGAGAGCGGGCAGAGGTGAAGTTTGGAAGAGGGACGGTTTGTTGAAGTGCGGTGGCAAAGCTTTCATAGTCGGTGGGGAGCCGGCTATGAGTTGTAACACCAATTGTTGGTTCGTGATTGGTGCATCAACGTGAGAGAGTTGATCGGAGAGGGACTTCAATTCTTGACAATAAGCAGTAACGTTGTTAAATGATTCAAGTTTCATGTTTGAAAACTTGCTCATGAAGTAAAGAGCACGGGTAGGTTTGTTGTCAACGTAGATATTTTTGAGACTGTTCCATGCATCAGTAGCTGTAGCGCCTTTGTTGACAATGGTTAGCAGTAGATCACTGGTGATGGTTCCATAGTCCATTGTTTAACAATGGCATCTAAACATTTCCATTCAGCATCACGTTCAGAAGGTTCATCATTGGGTGGGAGGATGTGATCAAGAACATTATGGGCGGTATAGTGAACAGTGAATAATTCAACCCAAGAATTGTAGTGGCAGGTGTCGGATCCAAGTATGAGTTGCACGTGATTACGTATGTTGGAGACGGTTGTCGCGGGGTGGAGAGGGGAGGTGGCGGTGGGTTTGTCGTCGCTGGGTTTTGGCATGGTGTATGTTTATTGAGAAGAGATGAGAGAAGAAGAGGTGATGAATGGTGATAGGCGACGGCAGAAGAAGAAGAGCAGGAGAGGGGAGGTCGACGGCAATCGGGAGGTCGACGACATGTTTAGGGTTTTAGGTATAGAGCTCGGTGCTCTGATACCATAATAGAATAGGGTTTGATGCCCTCTCCCCTTCTCATTGATATGCATATATAATAACAAATGTTATAATTTAGCACCTCTAATAATGACAATTAACACAACTGTCTAATACTCTAATAGTTATTAATTGTATGACCCAACCCGACTCGATGTGAAAATTCGGATGCCAAGTTAAGAGACATCTAAATGCCAAAAACGATTTTCATAGTAAGAATCCATGGAGCCACTGCTTTCTCATCTTTACTTACTTTTGGCATGTTTTAATCATTTGCATATGTTCACATCAAGGATGTTTATATATAGCGGGGAGTGCTTCTCAACGATCATCGATGAGAGGTGACTTTGAGGGCATCTCGTTTGGGAGAGGGTTGTATGCAAACCTTTATATCTAATTAAAAAACAAAAGGATAAACACATCACTCTAATGCATCTTCACTCTTTTTTCTCATTTCTCTCTTATTAAATAATAATGTTAATAATAAAAATATTAAATATATCAGTAAAACCTTCGGTCTTTAGTTTTAGATGATAGTCTTTAACAATATGGGTCAGAAGTAAACCTTTAGTTGTAGCAATTTACTCATAGAACATGCCTTTAGCGAACAACATTCTTGTAGTTCTAGGTGCACCTATTGTTTAGTTGCTTTAGCCATAAGAATTTTTCTGTGTTTCTGCTCATGTTAATTTAATATACTATTTGTTTTCATACATGTTGCATGCATTATGTTAATAGAAAAGAGGTAATTGTGAGGCCCAAGACTCTCTGGGTGCAACATCTCTATTCCTTAAATAGAGCGAAAATTTGCTTTAATCTCACCCTCTCAAGACCGTATTATTTGTGTGAGATTCTACCATGTATGTTTGTTTGTTTAATGATATTAAAGGTAGTGTTTTGAGCCAACGTGATACGTAGTTTTCTTACTTAGTAATAGTATAAATAGAAATAACAATGTTTTGAAAACAAACAACCCAACAAAACCCATAAAATCTTACTCATAACAAACGTATTAGCAAAGACTAGAAAGGGTAGATGGTCACAAACATTCTTTTTATCCCGAAAGATAGAGCGACTAATGTGCTGTAATGTTTTAAAATAACTATAAATGCATATTGTACGATGGTGTCAGGTCAATTAGTTCCCAATAACTTGTACAAACTTTTATCAAAACATTTAACCTTTTTAATTTCATTTAAAAGAGTAATGAAACCACAGTAATTTGTATGCCAAACCATAATTTATAGTTTAGGCCGTTGCTTATGAATGGATCAATTCATTTGATCATTAACCAGTAAAAATCCAAAACGTTAGATTTAAAATGAACTGAAAACATTGGACAACATGTGTATCAAGTCAACGCAAGCATGAACCATCGACTTTTTACTCGGAACACATTTTGACCCATCATGCAACCCGTCAATTCGCTCTATCAATATGTTTTGGGATCCAAAACTCTTGCTTGTACCTCGGGAGTAGCATCTTTTGATAACTTATTAACAGCAGCTCATAATTGATTAAGCTATTACAGAACCACATATTCAGTCGACATCACAAGTAGTATAGGAAGGTTACAACAGCCACTGAGCCACTTAGCCACTTAATGTGAAGCTTTATATTACACACCGCCATACAAACGATTTAAAGTAGTAAAAACTCAAATGTCTTTTGTGTATTTCCCATTATTTACTTTTATCTTATAGCCATCAAGGGCCAGGGTGCATTCCCAGCAGCTGGGAGTGATGGTCTGATGATGGGAGCTCGCTTCACTACTGAGAATGCTTCATTAAGTCGTGCAGCCCGGCTCATAACTTGAGATGCCTTCTGTACAAGGATACATACAACATATGTACACACATAAATCAACTAAATGTAATAGATGTTTATAAAAGGGATATATACACGATACAAAGATAAGGTTCAAATAAAAAAGGTCCTTAACATGAAAGTGCAGGGAGGATTTTGGTGCTGAAGCATGTAAAAAAGTTTGTGCATCAACATATAAAACAGTTGTGCACCAAAGTAAAAAAGTAGCGCATAAAAGTTTTAAAATTGTGCATCACGGCATGTGTTCCCACTAGAATCCATATAGCACTTCAAGTATTTCTCAGTTGTAAGTAAAGAATATTTGTATGAAGGTTTTGCTCAAAAAAAGATGGTGTGAATGGAATGTCTAAGTGATTAACAAAAGGTTGTATACTGATCATGGGTAAACAAACAAACAAACAAACAAACAAACCCAGTATATCCCGCTCAAGAGCAGGGTCTGGGAGGGGTAGGTGTAGGCAGGTCTTTCCTCTACCCAGATAGGTGGAGAGACCGCTTCCAAAGAGACCCCCGACTCACTATGAAAAGCCATAACGCGAGTGAATCAGTATATAATCAAAAGTACGATAAATGGTGCAGCACACAATATACAACATACAGAAAAATATCACCAAAAGGAAAAAAATGAACAAGCATACATCAAAGAAGCAGCAAGATTCCCCTAAAAAGGGCAGAAGCGGGCTACATACATAACAAGCCCCGCAAGACGCAATCAAAAAGTCCCTTCCTAGATGCAGAACCCAAAATAGGCTACTAGTTTGTAAGTAAAAACACTGATCATGGGTAAAAATGTTGATAAATCCTAGAGAACCAAAAGAGCAGGCTACTAGTTTGTAAGTAAAACACAAGTTCCAATTAGAAGTTACAAAATAGGTGGCTCGTGTGGGTTGGGTAACGGGTCAAAATGAGTAAATTATCTGTACGGGTCACCACATTAGCATGAGCACCTACAGAACTAGATTTTCACAAGGATGTCAGCATGGAGAAAGTTCATCTCTCATGCTAATCAAAAGGATGAAATGAAAACGCTTTGAAACATATAATGATACTGAAAAGTAGAAATGTTTTACTTAAGACTGTTAATTATGCATAATTCTTCTCCCATAAAACAAAATTTTAAGTTATGTTATCATATAACTCTACCATCTTTAATATATCACATGCGGAAGCCTCATGCACCGCGTTTTCCCTATTTTTAGAAAATCATATTAAAACACAAAGTCTAGACAAATTAGATTATTTAAGCCCCTAATCAAACATAGTGATTTGATTGAACAAAAGCAGTATAGGCACAACTATGTATGTTTCTATTTAGTACATCAATGTCCATTTTCCCTAGAAGTTAAATGTGGTTCTGGTTTCTGTTGGTTTTTCAGTTTTTGAGACCAAATACAAGATATTTGATTTTTGAAGATGGTAAGTGGAAACAACCAACAAATCAAAGCCAAGGAAGTTTCATCATTTCTTGCTGGTTCATACTAGATTTTAATTAATTGGATGTTTGGATCTATGTTAGAGAAATCTTTTTATACTCAATTATAAAGTATGTGTGTATACATATGATTCACAATTCACATGTATAATATACATCATCGTAGTCAAAGTCAGAAGGCTCACTGATTGTGTAAAGGGCTTGGCTGTCACCTAGGCAAGACAATAAAAAGTGCATGCCCGAGAAAATAGCATAGAAAATAAACTAAATCTATATATTTTATATTCTTTTAAAACCAAGAAAAGCGCTCTGTGTGCCTAAAGGATGGTCATCGCCTTGCATCTACATGAGACACCTCACCTTGCGTCTACCCTAGATGCAGTCGCTTTACGTAAGCTACTTGGCCTTCACCTTGTGCGCTTTTGACAACTACAGTATGCATATGGATATGTACACTGCATATAATATATGCTTCATATATGTATTAAGAGGTACCAAAAGAGGGTGGTTCGAGTAGATTAACGGGTCAAAATAGGATATTTTCCAATACAGGTCAAGACCAGTTTGGTTGCCCTGCCAACACTTTTTGTTCATTTTTAATTTGCTAAATAATTAATGTGGCACATATGATTACAAAACAATACTATCAAAATGACAATCTACTATTTAATAAAGCAACTTCGAATGTAAAACACTTAGAGACACATTTGCTTCAGCTCATTTAACCCACCTGGCACATTTCTATTATAGCCAAGTTTTAAATTTTACCCTTTTGTCCAATTGGTGATGTAAAATACAACACAAATTACACACTTCCAATTACACATATATTTGTGTATGCATCAGTTTTGGTGTTTACGGTTTTGGTTCAAAACCACCACTAACAACACCAAAACCAATCTGCCACAATTTTAAAGCAAAAACTGACATATGCCATTACAGTCAACACTTTTGCTTGGCCTAATGGTGCCTGTATGCAGTTGATTGTGACATAGTTGCCAGAAGTAACACTAAAGTTCGTTTTCATGAAGCAAAGTAGCAAACATTGAAACTCCAATAGTGAATCACAATTATGTATTGTCATGGTGCCTCACAGGACCATTGTTAAATGATAATGTTAACTTCACCTAGACTTTTAGTTTTTACCAGTTCTGTAAATTTAATAAACCCACAAAAAATTAGAAGCCACATGATCACATAGTTTTGCTGCCTACACCCAATTACTTAAGGAGAAAAAAACAACTGGAATAACACCTACATAATTGCAAGAATAATGCCACCTTAAGTATTAATATTTCAGCAAAACAGCAGACGATCAACACACCGAACAACAAACAAAAACGAAAACTGACCTTATCGTCCACGGTGACCTTCAACTGCAAGATTCTAGTCTTCTGCTTCATTCTATACAACCTCCGTCCCAAAATCACAGCACCCATCATCGCAGCTGCCACAGAGAGACTCCACACAGGACTAGCCTTAAACAAACAATACTTCAACAAATCCAACGGAAGCTTCCACCACACTCCCACCCTGTTCCCCACTTCACCACCAGACTTCATGCTCTCAACCAAAACACCTTCATTACTCCCTTCCCCTCTTTCCTCCACAACCTCCTCCGATTCCTCATCAACCTTCTCAAAGCCACAAGCTTTCGATTCAACTTCACCCGAATCACACACCGACTCATCACAAACCACTTTGCTTGATACGGAATCAACGCATCTCCCATCATCAGAACCATCGGCGCTCGAATTCTCCCCTATCGGGGTGTTTATCGAGTGATTCGCATCACAAACAGGACCAATCGAACTGGGGTTCATCGCATCACAAACAGGATCAATCGAACTGGGGTTCATCGCATCACAAACAGGATCCATCGAACTGGGGTTCACCGAATCGACGTGAATTTGGTCAGTAACGTCTTGAAGGTGAGAATCGAGGGAGAAGTGATCAGATCTTATGATTTCTTGGGGGTTTTGTTGGATTCCGTCGAAATAAGAGGTGGTATGAAGGGAAGTGGAGTGTTCTAGCACCTCCCAATCGTGTAATTCGAGGTCCATGGTGGTGGAAGGTGAAACCCTAAAGGTGATCGATTGGGGAAGAAGAGTGTGAGATGAAATGAGTGGTGACGAAAAACAAAGCGACGGTTGGGCTGTTATCCTTACGGACAAGATAAAAGATAGATTGCCCACCCACTCACATTAATTAATGCAACTAATTTGACTGCTTTTAAGTGCATTCATGAAGGGGCGTGATAGGCAATGCTATTAAAATGATAGAATATCTAATTTTAGTGGTTCAATAGTTGAACCGGTCGAATCAGATTTTAAAATCATATAGCGTTATAATTATATATATAAATATAGAGTAAAATGTTATTTTCGTTCCTGATATTTTGTTAAATTTGCAATTCAATCAAAAAATTTTTTTTTATCGTTTCAGTCACTATACTTTACCAAATATTGTCATTTGCATCTCACTCAACTAACTCATTTAAGATCTCTGTTAAATATGATGGTTATTTAGTCTTTTTCAACGTCGTAATTATCCAATTAAAATAAAATAATCAATTAATATTTAATAATAAAAACATATGAAGCGACTAGTGAGACCAGACGCTTCGATTTAAAAGTTTCGATTAACTCTAAATTATGTTGTTCAATTAAGGTTTGTTGTGACATTTGATTTTATAGTGTAAATTTTTTAAAAAAATTTTGATGTAGGAAAGTCATGAATGTTTAAGAAAGTCATCAAGTTCTGGTAGAATGTGCACTGCAAATGGTTGCAATTCTTATTCTACCTTTCCAAATTTTTCCATGTGAGGTGGCATGCGTGCAAGTCTCCATATTCAAGATCAATGACTATTATTTCTACCTAAACATCTAGTGTATATATTTATTTACTTCTTAAGTTTGTTAAGAAAGGTTCAAACATTGACTGCTGTTCAAAAAGAAGTTCAACATTGCTTGCATTGTTGGACTAATGCACTCATTTCCACCCATTTGTGTTTAATATCCACCAGATTCTTAAAGGATTTAATAGTCACTAGATGTTTAAACTTAATACAAATTGAATGCACTTATAGAATAAGATTAGTTCGTGAATAATATTTGTGAAGTGATTAGTTGAACGAATGAATCTAGTTATCGACATGACCTCTTGTGCAGTCACCTGATCAAATCAAAGAACACGTAGTTCTACTCATCACAAATTCAATGTTCTCCTAGATGTACAAAAACATTTTTGTAAGCACAATAAATCTTTCAAAAAAGGTACAATGATTAATTCTTGAACTTAAGTTTGTCGATCATAGTATCTCTAGGTCCAACTATATCTTTAAATTGTAGATATCAAAGTCTGACGAAAATTGACATGGGAAAGAATTTCCAAGTGAAAAGCTAAAGACCTGATCTTTCTTTGTTATCACCTCCACAAAGACCTAAGAAGAGTACACTTTACTATTTACATGTGGAGGAACCTTAAAGTAAATTTAACAAGATGTTGGTCGCTCTCTCAAAAAGCTCGTTATAAGTTTCCCTTCCTACATTTGCAAGAGTTTAAATCTCTTAGTGTGTACAACTTCGCTCTTATCCACATTATCTTCAACATTGAAGCTATATGAAAAGAATATCACTAATGATGGCGAAGTGGGCAGGGCCGACTCTTCATTATATTATGTGAAGCCTTTTGCTTGGGGTCCTAATTTTTTAAGGGTCCCAAAATTTAAAGCTAAGGTTTTGCTTTGGAGTGTTCATCTTGCAGAAAAACTATCTATGAAGTTTAAGTCAGCTTACTTTTTGTAAGATTTGTTTTAATTTCGGTTCTAAAATGGCCGCAGATAAAAAGTCCATCAGTTTTCTACTAAAAAATAGAGATACTAAAGGTATATATTTGAATGTCTTGCTCTGTTTCGTTGTTTGAAGGGTTTCACGAGTAAGAAGACTAAATTTAAAGTTTAACTATCTTTTTAAAAACAAGTTGAAGAACCAAATGAGCTCTTGTTAACTTGTATTCTTTTTTTTTCTATCTTATACGTATATGAGTTTATGTTGAACAGTTTAGGATTGAAAGTGAAAAAAATATTTACAGAAATGACCTCAATTCTATCATCCGCTTCGGACCCCTAAAATGGTTGAGCCGGCCCAGGAAGTGGGAAATATGTCTTCCACATTCTATGGTTCTAGTGTGATCTTGTCTCTAGCAGCAACGTACACTTGTTGGTATTATTTGAGGTGTTAGTAATCCTATTGGAAGCCTTGAGAGAGCACACATCACCTTACCTCGTGTACTAAATTAATTATAAATGATACCTTCTACTATAGTAAATCTAGATGAAAGTTAAATTAATTTTAATAAGATTTTTACCATCTTGAAGCAATATTTTAGAGTAATAAGTAATATCGAGTACCTGCAAATCCTCACATGAAAATGACGAGAATAAAGTTTTAGAAAAAAAATATCAAAGCTTTATCCCCCCGATTATATTATATTAATATTATAGCTATTAAATTATATGTTATTGAGTAACTAAAGTCCAAAAGTTACTACATAAAAACATATTTATCATGTGACATGACCGATTAGGTCATCCTGATAGCATAATGTCGTGATGAATAACAAAAGTGTAATAGGCATCCCCTATAAAAATTAGAGTCTTGGTACCACAAGATTTATCATGTGTAGCATGCTCTCTAGACTCTCGAGACAAACTTATTACTCGACTAACAAAAATAACAAATGAAATCCCTTATTTTTGAAAAGAATCCAAAGACATATACAACCCATACACCCTCCGTGTTGTCCATTCCGTAATTTCTTAGTCTTAATTGATGCATCCTTGAGGTGGTGACACATAGCCTTTTAGGTACCCTAAATGCAGCATTTGCCAAATTATTATGTAAAATCATATAGTTGATAACAAATTTCGCATAATATCAAGTTAAAAACAATTAATTAAATTACACAGATAGTCCTTGGGGTTTATACGTATTGCATCTTGAGTCCCCACTTTCAAAAAGTTACAGATGCAGGCCTAAACTATACAAGCAGTGCATGCTGACAATCCCCGACACCAACAAAGGTTGACTTTCTTTGTTGAGTCAATGTAAAATTACTAAAATACCCTTAAATTTAAATAATAATAATAATAAAAATAATAATGATGGTAGCAACAGTGGCGGCGGCGGCGCTTGCAGCGACGGCGCTGGCAGCGACAATGGTGGCAGCGACAATGGTGGCAGCGACAGTGGTGGCAGCGATAATGCTGGCAGCGATAATGCTGGCAGCGATAATGCTGGCAGCGATAATGCTGGCAGCGATAATGCTGGCAGCGATAATGCTGGCAGCGATAATGCTGGTAGCGATAATAAAGATAATGGTGGTAGCGATAATGGTGGTAGCAATAATGGTGGTAGCGATAATGGTGGTAGCGATAATGGTGGCAGCGATAATGGTGGTAGCGATAATGGTGGTAGCGATAATGGTGGTACCGATAATGGTGGTACCGATAATGGTGGTACCGATAATGCTGGTAGCGATAATGCTGGTAGCGATAATGGTGGTACCGATAATGGTGGTACCGATAATGGTGGTACCGATAATGCTGGTAGTGATAATGCTGGTAGCGATAATGGTGGTACCGATAATGGTGGTATCGATAATGGTGGTAGCGATAATGCTGGTAGGGATAATGCTGGTAGCGATAATGCTGGTAGCGATAATGCTGGTAGCGATAATGCTGGTAGCGATAATGCTGGTAGCGATAATGCTGGTAGCGATAATGGCAGTAGCGATAATGGCGGTAGCGATAATGGCGGTAGGGATAATGGCGGTAGCGATAATGGCGGTAGCGATAATGGGTGTAGCTATAATGGTGGTAGCGATAATGGGTGTAGCGATAATGGCGGTAGCGATAATGGCGGTAGCGATAATGGCGGTAGCGATATGGGGGTAGCGATATGGTGGTAGCGATAATGGCGGTAGCAATAATGGCGGTAGCGATAATGGATAATGATGATAGCGATAATGATGATAACGATAATGATGATAGCGATAATGATGATATCGATAATGATGATATCGATAATGATGATAGCGGTAATGATGGTAGCGGTAATGATGATAGCGGTAATGATGATAGCGGTAATGATGATAGCGGTAATGATGATAGCGGTAATGATGATAGCGGTAATGATGATAGCGGTAATGATGATAGCGGTAATGATGATAGCGGTAATGGTGATAGCGGTAATGATGATAGCGGTAATGATGATAGCGGTAATGATGATGGCGGTAATGATGATGGCGGTAATGATGATGGCGGTAATAATGATGGCGGTAATGATGATGGCGGTAATGATGATGGCGGTAATGATGATAGCGGTAATGATGATAGTGTTAGGACTGCTGGATCGATGAACATCCGAGCGTGTTCTTGACTGAAGGAGAAAAACCAAAAGATAAACAAAAGTACGAACTATAATCGAATGATTTCATTGATAAAACATAATGATTTTAAGCTCGTTACAACTTAAGAATACAGACTCTTGGCAAGGGGAGATCGAGCATGATCTCCCCTCTCATCCGGCAGCACCTAGGCCCCGGGCAGACTCCCTCTCAAAAACCC
>BJCO01386882.1:0-13212 GCA_018326465.1 Flaveria floridana | reverse complement strand
GAGATGAAATTCTTCCTAGGATTACAGGTGGATCAGACACCAAAGGGAATCTTTCTACATCAGACCAAGTATGTAGGAGATATCCTAAGTCGGTTCAATATGGAGAATGCTTCAGCAGCCGAAACTTCACTTGCCACGAATCATGATGTGGCACCCGATGAAAATGGTGATCTGGTTGATGCTACAATGTATAGAGGAATGTTTGGATCCCTGATGTATCTCATAGCATCTCGTCCTGATATCATGTATGCAACGTGTCTTTGTTCCAGATATCAGGCGCAACCGAAAGTCAACCATCTCATTGGTGTTAAATGGATTTTTTGCTATCTGAAGGGTACTCCAACACTCGGATTGTGGTATCCTCATGACGATGATTTTGAGCTGACAGCGTATAGTGACTCGGATTATGGTGGGTGCAAAATGAATTACAAGTCAACATCAGTAGGATGTCAATTCTTTGGTAGACGGTTAGTCACCTGGCAGTGTAAGAGGCAGACCTTCATAGCTTTGTAACATGTGAAGCTGAGTACGTTGCTGCTGCAAGTTGCTGTTCACAAATCATTTGAATTCAACAGCAAATGCGCGACTACGGTTTGCAATTCTCTAACACTCCTATCTATGTTGATAATTCTGCTGCTATAGCCATAACAAAAAAATCCAGTCCAACATCCTAAAACTAAACACATCGGCATTCAGTATCACTTGATACGTGATTGTTTTGAAAAGCACTTAATCGATACTGTTAAAATTAATACGGATTTTCAACGCGCCGACCTCTACACAAAAGCATTTGATAAACCTCGGTTTTTATATCTATTAGAGGTTAATGGTGTGAAAAAGAAAAGTGATGTGATTCCATAGGAATCGAGTTCGTAGTCCGTCTGTCTAATTTTATTTTTCTATATTTTTTCCTGTCTTAAAAAAAACACAAAAAGACAAAAAGATTTTCTATTGTAGAATTTTAGGGGGAGAATAGTCTAGGTCAGTATTTATTCAGTATTCATTTACTTAAAAAAAGGGAGGCGGGCAGATAGGCTGAAATCAAATCAAAACTATGAGATTGATTCAAAATCTTGGAAAATGATAGTACACAGGGAACTAATTGTTTGGGACTTTAAAAGGACTGAAAAGATCATAATGTTATACTAAAATTACAAGTCTAAAAAGTCTAAGCCAAATAAAGGAAAAATGATAGTACACCAGTCTGTTACTGAGGCTACATAGAGAAACTAGGCCTAGAGGTTGCTAGTTCATTATACGATGGGTCTGTAGATTCAACACAATAGACAACTAGACTTCTTTGGTGAAACAATTAAACTAAATTGTTCAATAGGCTATGGGTTTCCTTCTTATCCCTGGTTAACACAATCAACGCATTTCCAATAAGGGGTGACGAGCAAATAAACGCCACAAATGTGTGTGGACGACCATAAGAATGAGCAAAGCACATGAAAAGAATGATAAATGCAATCAAACTAATGACTAAAGTTGTTGGTGCGTTATGTGTAAAAGAAAAAAATTGTTCTTACAAGAAGATAGGTAGTGTGCCTCTCTCCTGTGCGATGGCACTGACCTGAGGATAAACACAACCTAAATATTCTAGAATTCATTGTGGTTTGCGCCTCTCTGCTGTGTGATGGCACTGACCTGAGGCTTTGCATCTCGTTGAAAGCTCTTAGAATAGTTTCTTTTTGTCTCAATACCCGTAGACCGCTCAAAAATGTCCTGAGGAATGTTGATTACCATATAAGTGTGGGTTCCATAAATGCTTGTTGAAATAATACAATCTAATCGCCAATGTGAGTCAAAAGTCTGTGTATGGATTTAAGTGGACAACAATACTGATAATCATCATGGCGGCAACTCTCAATAGTCAAAATCATTGTGTGCCTCTTACAGCCCTAGTATGATTTCCAGTGAGTGCTTGTGACTCTGAGAGTAATAAGGATCATTAATTTAAAGATATATCCAAGAGTCCCAAATGATTATGATAGACCTGTATGATTCCATATGAATCTCTCCAGAGATGATCAATCAAACTTAAGCCGTTCTGCTCAGGGGGAGAAATCGGTTAAATGATAATTTAATAGTTTTCAACCCACCTCAATCAAAAACACAAAAATATGTCTTGTTTTGTTTAAGTTTCAAGTTGTTTTCCATTTCTAATTAGTGTCTTTCATGTCGGACTATGAAATAAGATGAACTTTATGAATCATACTTTAAATGGGTCACATCTGAGGTGACCAAATTATTGCAATGTTAAAAGGATCATATCTGAGATGATCAAGGTTTTAAAGGTAAAAGGGTCACGTCTGATGTGATCAAAAGGTTTCAATTAAAAGGATCACGTCTGAGGTGATCATATGGTTTTTCGTTTAAAAGATCATGTCTGAGATGATCGGTACGCATAATGTTTTATCAATCAAAAGTGACAATTGAAAGTTGGGAAAAGTATGAACTCAACTCATAAGAATGACTCAATCGCATGATTGGATATTAAGTATGAACCAGTCGTACGATTGTATCATAAGTATGAGCCAACCGTACGATTGGACCATGAGAATGGGGCTGGTCATACGATTGGACCATGAGTATGAGGCTGTCATATGATTGGACCACAAGACTGAGTTAGTCGTACGAAAGAAAAGAGGAGTATGGTTCAGTCGCACGACTGAACCTCAGTCGCACGATTGAGCCATGCGTATGGGTCCAGTCGCACGACTGAAACCCTAATCAGTATAAATAGAGGCTCAGTCAGTCGGAATCCCCACCAGACTTCAAAAATTTCCAAAAACCGTCTTTACACTGTTATGCTGCCAAATTTTTTAACGTCTAAGTTTACCTTCTGATTTGAGTTCTAACATTGATTATACTTTTCTAAAGGTAATTTGTGAACGATTCAAGGTCAAACAACCAGTTAAAACCAATCTAATGTGACCTAAATTATTAAATCAAATAACCAAAGATAAACCCTAAAATAGACCACTAAAATGAACAAGATTGTTGATTTAAAGGTGCTTAAGTGATATATCGGGTCCTTGCGAACCATATGAACCCAAAGACAATGACTAATTTCACTTAATACCAAGATTCAAGATTATGGTGTCGCACAGGGGTTTATACGATTGGACAGATTGATGAACTCCAATCGTACGATTGAGTCAGTCGCATGCTTCAATCGCATGATTGAACCAATCGGTGATTCAGTCGCACGACTGACTCAACCGCATGGACTTGAATACGACTGAATTCAATTGCATGGTCAATCGTACGATTGAATCCAGTCGTATGGTTCAATCGCACGATTGAACCATATTTGTCAAAATCTATTCTAAGTCAAAGTGTTTATCAATTATGAACGGAACTAACTTGTTTACCCCTTGTATTGCAGAAATATGGCAGATCGTTGGACGATGAGTACTAAGCACAACATATGTGCTCATCTTGTCCCCACATCTCGAAATGCTTCCGAGTTTACAGAGATCATAGCTTTTCATCGACGGTCTAGGATCTTTAGGGCTATATCTACATAGTGTACTCCATACAGATCACTCCAGCAGACCTTCTAGGAAGGGGCCACTGTTGATAGGTCCACTGAGCCATACTGTATACGGAGCTCGATTTTCGGACAGGAGATCAGCATTACTGCAGCTGGCCTCAGGAAAGTCCTGGAGTTGGGTGATGACGAGGATCACCCAACCAAGCTTCATCCTCAGATGGTTAGGGGTGCTTTCTACGGATATAGTACACTGGGGACAACAACGCAGGTGTGCTCAACAAAAGCAATTTGTGTCCCCAGTTCAAGTACTTAGCACACGTGGTTCTAAAGTGCATTGCTTTGAGGAGAGGGGTATTTGACGAGCTCTCAGATCAAATCCAGAATGCCTATGTGGCTCTGGTGCTGAACCACCCATTCAGTTTCTCCCAGATGATCTTCTCGTATATGGTCGAGAATATAGAGGCCAAGGGGAAGGTTATGTTCTGCATGTACCCAAGATTTCTACAGATGATCATAGATCAGAACCTTCCTTCCCTGCCAAAGGAGAATGACGACGCTGTGGTGCTTGAGGTGATGGATGATACCACCTTGGGCAGGATGAGAGTGTACCGGGGGAAGCAGGTGAAACCCCCGGTCCGGAGGTTGTTTGGGCATCTAGCCCTTGAAGATTACATGGCGCCAGTTAGGAAAAAGTGGTGTCACAATGATAGTGATTCAGATGTTGAGCCGATACTGGCTCCGATTGATGATGAGGATGATGACGACGACGATTATCAGGGTGTTGGAGATACAGGCCCGAGTGCACCAAGGGCCACTGAGACAGATACTATGTCTCCACCACCCCCACATGTCAGTTCATCAGCTCCCGGTGGATTGGAGCAGGCACCCATCCATTGGGACTTTCTTCATGAAGAGGGAGATGTGGAGTCAGATGAATAGCCACTCACACGGACTGTGGGTAGTCATGTGGTGGCTACAGAGTAGGGCATGGAGGCGGTTGGAGGATGCCAGGCTAAGGGAGAGAGGACAAACACTACTGATCCTACATACTCTCCTCCTCAGCCAAGCCTAGGGGAATGACAGAGCTCAAGGGGCTCTCGGCTTAAAAGGATGGCTCAGCCACATGCCAAGAAGGCCAAAAGAAGACGTATAGTGTTGATGACATCCTCTACCACCACAGCCATTACATCCACTACACCTATCACACCTACCACCACCACAGCCACCCCATCTACTACACCCATCACACCTATCACCACCACTACTACAGCCACTTCATCCATCATACCACAAACCACTACCACCACCACTCCACCCAGTTCATCCATCCCACCACAAACCACTACCACCACCACTCCCATATATACTACATCCACCACTCCACCCACCACATCCCAGGCCGGACCTTCCACCTCATCAATACTACTAAGATCCTCTCTGCCCAACGTTGGGCTAGAGGAACAGCTTGCCAGCCTTAAACGCCTGGTTCTCAAACTACTCGCCACCAATGATATACGAGCAAACCAGATGAATCAGTTGATGGTTGTCAACGCTGCGCAGGGCAAACAGATTGCCCTGCTGATAGAGAGGATGACTGCTCAGAGTGAATAGATTACATAGATTACTGAGAAGGAAGTTGTACTTGAGAGAGCTATGACCCGAGCTCATCATGCCTTGACCACACAGAATGATCTTTTGAAGGCATCGGTGAACCGTATTGAGGATGTTAAGAGGGAGAACAAGCAGCTACGCCTAAGGCTAAAGGGCACTAAAGTCGAGCCCCTCAAGATTAAAAGGGATGGAGACGATGGTGATGATGATGATGATGACGAGTCATCTGATGATGATGAGTCTGATGATGATGATGATGTTTGGGGAGAGGGAAGTGGAAAAGATAGGGAAGGGGGAGACGAGGATGAGCCTGAAGGTGATGCATCTGCATCAGCCTCAGATCCAGCATCTCAGGAATGGCGGACAAAACGACGACAAGAATCAGGACCGTCCACCTCTGCCCCTCAATCTGAAGAGCAAAGTGATCAGAACAAGAGTAATGCTTAGATGTTTTAATTTTAATTATCTCTTGTACTTTGAAATATGTATTATACTTATGTAATTAATGTTTATCAAAGTTTATTAATATAAATGTTTTGATTACTGATGTGTTTGTGTTGGTTTGAAATGTTTAATCTAACAGATGAAAAGCAACAGACCGATGAGTTTGATGTCGAACCACTTCAGAAGGTTAAGAATCAATTAATAATGATTCTTGACTTGCAAGGGATAGTAAGACGGTCTGTTAGCTACATGCCAGAGGAAGGAGAGATAATCCACGACCTGTCGGATGAGCAGCTGGCTGAGATCTTCAGACTGAATCCAGATGAGTTGGTCAAGGATGCTCCAACAGTTGATGTTGCAAGTGACGATGAGCTTCACGATGTTGATGAGATTGAGATAGAGGATGTCACTGCTGATCACTATCCTCAGTACACTAATCCAGAAGGACATGCTATCCCCAATTTTGGTGAAACCTCCGACAGTGGTACTTTTGATAAGTTGGATGAAATGGAGAAAGAAAAGGAGAAAGATGAAAGTACTTCCTAAGCTACGGATGTTGAAGTTGATGTAAAGAAGGCTAAATGGACAACTTGTTTTGCTGAGATACAAGCCCAACGCACAGCTCAAAAGCAAAATGCCTACACCAAGCTCTACAAGGTCAAGAAGCATCTAATGGTGTCCGGCAAGATTATTGCGCGGGTGTATTTTGAAGATCTTAGCGTTTATGCAGTTAAGAGGGAGAAGGGAATAGAGTACTTCGGATTTCCACATGATCTGAAGACTCTCCCTGGTTTTAAGCTCAACTAGCTGGCACACTCTGTTATATGCTGATCCGAGAAAGATGTTAGTTTGGTTTGAGGCGGCATTAAGGAAAGAATACCACACCAGGTGGGTAAACTTCAGACCTCAACAACCAATGAGGTATATTCATAGGACTGAAGTAAATCCCATTTCTGGAAAGCATAAAGTGGTGCTGAAGTGGAGTCCTCCACGCACAATATCCAAGATTTCCTTAAGGGAAATGCCATAGGACTTCACTCCACACTTCAAATGGTGGTACTATGATTGGAGAATAGGCGAAGCGGTCATAGTTCTTAATCGAGCAAGAAAAATGGAAACTATTCGGGTATTTGACCCTATGTGGCTAACAAACTTGTCTTCTGAAGATGTTTACACACTATACAAGTGGCCACTATTCTATTATGCACAAGATATTATAGAAGCTCTCCAGTTCCAGAACGTTATACGACTTTGTTTTGCATTTGAAATACATGCAGGAGTTACTAGAGAGGAGAAGTACAAGAGGTTTGAGGAGCTAATTAAGAATGTTAGTTATTAATGTAAACTAGGTCCAAGGGGGAGTTTGTTGATACATATGTACCTAGTTTAGGAGCTTAATGTAAATGTCTGTCATGTCTTACATATATGTAATGAATGAGTTGAATGAAATACAATGTGTAATTGATGTAATGGTTTGGTTGAATGATATAAAGTGCATTGTGATGTTTGATTATATGTTGCTTATGTCATGATATCATTATATTGAATGTGTTACACATGTATGAACTAACTATATAGGTTTGATGTTGTTTGATAGTTCATGCTAATGGCCCATGCTAATGGACCATACGATGAATTCATCATGCTAATGGACTAGTCGCACTACTGAACCAGGAGACTGGATCAGTTGTATTATTGTAACATAAGACTAACTCAGTCGCACGACTGAACCTTCAGTCATGCTTATGAGTCAATCGCATGATTTAGTCAAACGACTGAACCATGCTAATGGTTCAGTCGCACGACTGTAGACAGGAAACCTATAAATATCACATAATTCGTGGAAAAAAAACCCTTCGAATGCTTACGTACCCTAGCCATCCAGAGCGTCCCTGTTCATTATTCCAACTTCATAGTTCGTTTCTGATTAATTCTTATTCGTTCTTAACGTTTGCTTCGTCGTAGGATTGATCAGATTGTCGTTCTCACTGATTGGATCGCCAATCAAATAGGATTCCGCACTATTTGATCTGGTTTCACGCATTATCAGTTAGTACTCCGTACGTACACGACCCTAACACAACAGTTGTATCAACATAGTACTTTTCATCACAAACTGTCTCTATTTCACCAATCACTTCTTCCACCATTTCTTATTCAAGTTCCTTCAAATTCTCAGCCTTAGCACATTCTTCTACACCAAAAACACCATTCAGCATATTAGTTGACGTAAACTCAGCAAGTAGATTTTCATTCTCATTCTCATTTTCAGTATTAATCTCATCTAACAAAGCTGTAGAAAGCTTGATATCAAGAATATCTAATTGATCTGACCAATCATATTCTTCATTATTTTGTGACACCAGGGCTTTGTTCTTTGATGTGTAAGCTTGATCAGACTTAGTTTCTACTTCAACAATCACCATCTTCTTGTTAGTATCAGATTGATCATTTCTTCCTTTAGTGCATTCTCTAGCAAAATGACCGGGTTTGTAACAATTGTAGCATCTCAAACTTGACTTATCAAATCCTATCTTACTAGAGTTGTTCATTCCGAACACTTTCCTCCTAGTTATACGTGCAAAGTTTTTAGCATGATAAACCACCATGGCCATCTGATATTTGATGTCATTTTCTTCACCATCATCAGGAATTACTTGTTGAAGATCATAAACCATGATATTAGGTGTATTCAGTCGACCGACAAAGAAAGCTTCATAACTGTTCATGAACGATGTAAATAAGGTAAGATGCTCTTCTACAATCTGAATAGTCTATTTTATAGGCTATGAGTTAACAACAAAAGCTTGTTGTATAGATGGAGATGATGTACTTTGAGCATGAGAAGATATAAACGATTGAGCTTAGGGTAATGCATGTTCTATGACAGATGAATGACTAGTTGCTGCTTGTTGCTGTTGCTAACACAACTGGGAGTAGCTGACATAGTAATTTGGATTACTAGCCATTTTTGCATATAAAGCAGATGCCTCATCTCCCATTGTGTTAATGTAATTAACAGCCCTTTGTTTGCCATCCATGTCATAGGACTTAATGGTAGAAATCAGATCACTGAGAGATAAAGTGAATAGATCCTTGGTTCTCTTAATCGTAGTGTGGTTGTTATTCCAGCTGTAAGGAAGTGAGTTCAACAACTTTTTAATCACAACTATATTCTCCAGAATGATCCCATCACTCTTCATCTTTGTAATGAGTTTCACAAATCTAGACATTTTTGCCTCCAAGGTTTCTCCCAGTACGTGATTGAACATGTTAAACTCTTGATTTAACATATCTTTTCGAATTTCTCTCATGTCTTTACTCCCTATTATTTGATCTTCCATGGCATCCTATAAGTCTTTTATGTAATCTTTGAACTTTTGTGCTATCTTAGTGGTCAACACCATAGTGATAGCAGCATAGGCTATATCATCAAGCTCCTTCTTTTTCATATCCTCTTCATCTCATAGATGTTCAAGTTTGGGAACCAATTCACCCTTATCATTTTTGTACACCGGAATATATGGACCCTGTTTGATAGATCGCATCATCCGAGGTTCAGTGTAAATGACATGGTTCTCAAACCTGAAAGCCCAGTTAGGATAACCTTCTTCGCTGAGCAGTCTCCGTGGCTTGGTGCTTGTGCAAATCTTATTATTGAGATTCAGTGTTGCCGTAATATGCTTAAAATTGGCCATCTTCTTCAGTCAAAAACCAAACTTCTGAAAAAAATACTTGACAATCAAAGTTATCGCGCGAATGTCAAACTTATCGCGCGAATTTCTAAGTTTTCATGCGAAACTTCTTCAAATTTTTGCGCGGTAAGTTTAATAACTGAAAATTGCGACAAGTATAAGTTTTCGCATGAAAAGGTATTTTTCTGCAACAAACTTTTGTAACAGAATTTAGTTCTCGCGCGAAAACATTGTTTTCGCACAATAAGCAAGTTTTCGCCTGAATCAGTTCTCTGTGATTTTTGACTTTTTCACCTATAATTTTTCATCTAATTGATGAAAATTATATTAACCAAGTGTTAAATTAGTTGTTTAGGTTCAAATATGATCCTAATGGTCTCTAGTTGATTCAAATAATCAACTTTTAAGCTCCAACAACCATCACAACGATGAAAATCATGTCTAATAGCTCCATAATGTTCAGAATATCAAGTGTGATTGAAATCAAGCTAAAATGCTCCAATTTGTGATGAAAACAACTCTCGAACTCTTCAAAACCTCCTCTTCAAGTTTCAGTCAATCGATCTAGAGCAAACCTTGCTCTGATACCAATTGTAAGGATCAACAATATTCACATCGATCTCATATTTGTGAATGCGGAATGTAAACAAATATGGACAAGAAGTAGAAGTATAGGATAATAGAAACACAAGGTAAATAACTTCTTCTTTCAATAGCTCTCTGAAATCAGTGAATACAACTTTTGAGTACAATTTCAAGAAATGAAAAGGCTTCATAAAATACATAACACTAAACTATATTTATAAACAAAACAGAGTTCTCGCGCGAGTTCTATGTTCTCGCGCGACAAGTGTTGTCGTGCGAGAAACTAGTTGTCGCGCAGTAACTTGGTTTCTTGAACTTTATCTTCAATCTCGATTTGATTTTCCGAGCCTTTAGGTTCAACCCCTACAATAATTTAACTATATTTTAGCCATAAATGTTCAAAATAACCTAATCTCAGTATGATACACTTAACGCTTAAGCCATTTTGACTCGTTTAAACTCAAATCATATCATTTTCACCCATTAAGTGATTTGCGTGCAAAGGATAATTAGCCTCCATGTATATCCCCACCTCGCAAACAAACAAATCATTCAGTTCACCGATGGGGGTATACGTGGCAGCTCTATCAAAAGTGAGAGATAAAGGCCCGGCCCCTCTTTTTTCACCATCTCCTGCTGTAGTTTTTGTTTTTCGTCTTCACCCTTGTTTTTCGAGAAGGCGTACCTGCAATTATAATAAAAATTCATTAGTTACAATAATTTAATAAACATATTAAATTAATAAATTATAATAATAATTACTATCCAACGCGTGACTTTCGAGACCGCCAAATGGAGGAAGTGGTGGATTCCCTATGCCATCACCTCCATGACTCATGAGATCAGTCATGAGGTATACCAAAACAATCCACAGTGATATCATCTCTTAAAATTCTTTGAATGAATTGCAATATTATTGAATTGTTTCAAATAAAGTTCAAACTAACACTAGTGGAGTGTTATTTAGCTCATATGAATAAGAGCAATAAAGTAAACTATTTTATAAGTCAAAATAATTTTCAATCAATTTTCAACCAACTAAATATCAACATCTAAACATATTTCAACCATTTAAACAAATAGTCTACACCAAATGGTCATATACATCTAAACAATTTTCAACTAATTTTTAACTAACTAAATAGCGTATACTATACACAAATACCTAATCCATTTCTCAAATCTATTTAAACAAATAGTATACATCAAATGCCCAATACAGAAAATACCTAAATCATCGACCTCAAACCTACTAAATACATTACTTAATTAAGCATAAACTCAAACATATACAATATGTTATCTCACTAATTCACCCTGTTGAATAAGTTTCTTTAAAACCTAAAAATTACACAAATCCTTTAACAAATCTTATTCAACCAACTAAATATCAACATCTAAACATCCTTCAACCATAAATTAATATAAACAAGCATAATTTTTATGCTTAAACAACAAAATAAGAATAAGAAAAAAAAAGAAATAGTTTACCTTGCGTTGAAGGCAGTAGGAGGTAGACGAAAGAGGCGACGACGGTGGTTGTGGCCGACGGTAGCAGCATGAGGCCGACCAAGGCAGGAGTAGCAGGTCGACATGGGCAACAACAGAGGATGTCGAGGGTGTGTAGCGAGGGAACAGATCGGAAGTTGGAGGGTGGACTTGGAAGTCGAAGATTGAGGGTGGAGGTCGGAGGTCGAGGGTGGAGGTTGGAGGTCGAGGGTGGAGCTCGCCAAAGGTCGCGCACAGAGCTGCTAGGGTAAGAATGGAGGGAATAATGAGCAGGGAAGGAACAAATCACGGGTTAATGTTTCGAGCAATAACGACAACATCTCGCCGCTTTAGTCGTTGTACGATAAAACGTACGCCGTTAGATTTGCACACTGATCAACGTCCAGATCTAAATGAATTGACCTTGAAATGGATCAACTATCATTAGCGGCGCTATTGGTCCGCTATTGGCCCTTGTTGCCGCTAATAGTGTCTCCGCTAATAGTACCATTTTTTGTAGTGTGGTGTTTCTCTTTGATCCAAGTAGGTGTTAGTTTGATCAATCAAATTGTTAAGTTTTAATTGTTAAAGGTTATATATTATGCTTGAAGAACGTCATGATAGTAGGTTTAGGAATAGAATTACCATGATTTTTTCTAAATACATGACCATACCATTTGGTAATTAATTTCTATAGTCGAAGAGTATTACCCTTATTATGATGTTTAAGTTGTGTTTAATACTGTGGTTGTTCACCAAAAGAGCCAATAGAGAATAACTTATGGTTAATCTATCTAGGTCTTCAATCAACTAACTCATACTTTGTTCGTTCACTGTTGTGTCTCTATTTGAAATTTACAATGTCAAATATATTGCATAAATCATAAGCTTTTAATTTCATTATGAATTTAATACTTGTTTTGTAATTTTAGATACAACGATTGAAAGGAAAAAACCGAGAAAGAGAGGGAATAATTGAGGAGTTAGTGGCTGAAAAAGAAAGGAAAAAGCGAGAAACTGAGGGGAAAAACCAAAAAAGAGGCTATGCTTGAAAGAATGATGAACATTGAAGCAATGTTGCAACTTATGACTCAAACACTCCCGTCATTTAACAAATTAATGACTTAATTTTGTAGTCATAAGATTTTGATGTTTCGATACTTTATATGTTAAGTTACATGACATATTTGGATCTTATATTTTTTATATAAATTAAATAATGTTATATTTAGTTTAGTTGAAGTTATAACGGGTATACAAAAAGAAAAACATATATAATATTGATAACAAAAAAAACAGCGGTAATATTATAGCAAATCTTAGCTCTTAACGGTGGCAAGAAGACGTCACAAAATGGAGGAAAACTGTGGTCGCAACACGGTGGCAAAGAGTCGGTAGCAATTCGGGTGGGAAGGTAACTATTAACGAAAATAATTTATAATTATTGCATTCATTGTAATTATTCTGTTTCCTTGTATTTGTTATTCACCCTTTGTAAACTTTATATGATTCGAACGTATGTGTGAACACAACGAAGAAGAAAAAACAGAGAACTTGATAACAATGAAAACTAGACAATCAGTCTTCAAGAACAAGCAGCAATTCAATGCTTGTTATTGTAGGATTCTATATGCCCAAGACACATAAAATATTGTTGTGGTTAGTACGTCATGATCCAAATCGGGTTATACCCAATAACAAGCTTAGCAAACACCAATTAATATTAAATTGATGATATGATCATGCAATTAAATATTTACACCAAATTTAGAAAATGGGTTTTCTAAATAACTTGCATGAGAGATGGAATAAATTATAAGGATAATTTGTTGATGAATTTATTGTTATTCTTGTTATTTAAAAGGGATTTAAATAACAATAATAATATAT
>BJCO01386872.1:5568-17410 GCA_018326465.1 Flaveria floridana | reverse complement strand
CCTGATTTAAATTAGACGAAAAACAGAGTAAATTAACCAAATAAATAGGTTTCATAGCACAGTGTCAAATTTAATAAGCATGTTTATTTTTATCTATTAAAGCTAACATATGATCGGTAACATTTATATACCTTGTATGTAATGCAATTTATCTTGCATTCCATCCTATTTATAATTTGAAGTCCCTCCATGGCTCGCATTATTGCTAAATCTTCATCTTCACAAACATATTTTCTTCGATTTCTGCATAGAAAACAAGTTAAAGCAGGTTAGTAATAAGTTCTCATCATCAAAGTAAGAAATGAAAGCACACACTACAACAAATATATGATTTACACATGCGTTTTTCCTACAAACCTTAAGAGATTGTATGATTGCTTGTCATATTTTTTAAACTTATAAACACGTAAAATGAAATAGTTATGAAACTCGGTTACAGATTAGTGACTTTTTTTAGAAGTTTCACCTAAAGTAACCACTTTCTGGCAGCCATTATGAAGAAAAAAGACACTAAACAACAACCAGTTTTCATAATTGTCCCTCTAGCAAAGGCCTCAAGTTCGAATGCAGCTTCCATTGTTTCTACCTTTAAAGGCCACCTGCCTAACGCAAGCGGCGTTAAACCTCTCCCATTGGTTAGTAGGGTAATGACGGATCTGGTGAGTTTTCCAGTGGTAGGTCCTCACGATTATAGAAAGGTTTCATTTAGGTCACTTTATTTTAACAGTCTACGGAATTTTAAAAACAATGGATCAATATGAAACTAGAGTGACCTAAATGTAAACATATTTACACTTTTGCAAGTGTGAATAACGAGGCAAACAATTACACATTTTTCTAAACCAAGTACAGAAGTGTATGAAGATTAAAAATTTCAGAGTTTCTTCTGAGAGCTAAATACCTTTTCAAGAAGATACCAGCCTTCTTTTTCCCAGGAACAGCTGGAACTAATTGATTGGTTGGATAGACTTCAAAACTTGGGTCTATTGAAAAGGAGGGTGCTTCTAACGTGTCACATCCAGGGTCCATTAGTCGAATAGTCAACCGAGTTTGACCATCAGTTTTTGACATACATGACTATAATGACACAAAGAACCGTTTAACCATTGTTGTTTGCACTATAATCAGAAAAAAATTATGAGCATAGTAGTACTTACACTTTCGAATCTATAAATGTTATCCTCATTAACAATCACTCTCGCATTAGCATAATAGAGTTCATCTATGAATCTCCCAGGTTTTCTCACGTGTTCATATGTATAGAGATGAAGAAGCTTGTTATCAACCTCATCCATAACAATTGCTAGCAGCTGTGGAAGGGTATTATGTGCACAAAATTAGTCATTGCCTCATTGGAGAATTTGATAGTCTTTTGCTGCAAAAAAGTAGAGGTGGCAAAACAAGTGGATAGGAAGGTTGGATTATGTGTCAAAACGAGTCAGGTCAAGTATAACCTGGACAATATTTGTCTATAATTAGATATTTTTCTGTAAATGAGGAGTGTCATAGATGATTTAGGAGGTTTAAGATTAAAATACAATTCAGGTTAGTTTCAACCCCATTTGGCATGTTTCGTTTTAATCTTCTTCTCTTTACATTACTTGTTTTTCCTGTTAGAGATGAAACATAACCCAATTCAAACCATTTATTAGTAATAGGGTCCTGAATTGCCACTTCTACAAAAAAACCTACTCATGTAGAAACACAAAAAAGGTAACTCCTGCTTCTCAGCATGAGTAATTTGGAAATTTGTGGATCAATAAATGCAACAGTCAGTCATATTTTACACTGGTCCAAAATTACACATTCTTGCAACTTATGGTTCTTTTTTCCTTTTCTTATTCCACAAGAATAATGGTTTATTTGTGACAAATAACTTATAGAAAATGAGCAAGTAACCTGCTTAGAAAGCTTATAAATCAGCTTGTCTAATGTGAAGAGAGGGAATGACCAAGTTCCGAGAACAGTTCGACATTCATCTTCATATTTTGCACTATCAACATCACCAGCAAGAAAAGTGTAGAGTAAATCCAAGAATCTGAACCAACAAAAAACAAAAATTAAACACCTAACAAAACAACCATCCATTAATCAATTTAAATGATAATCGAACCTAGCATATGAATCATTGGGTGTCATGTCATTTGAACCCCTCCATTTATCATTAGCAGATTTTTCCTTTGCCTCCTTCAATCTTGAATGTAACGTCTATTAATTAATAATAAAAATAAATAAAGATCAATAAAACTGGGGCTAATTGCATAGAATACTAAAAACTTTAGTAATATTTATGTTTTGGGTAACCAACTAATTTCAACAAGAAAATCAACTTTTAAAGTACTACACTTAACGCTGTATCAGGAAAAAAGTCAACATGGACACAAATCACCAACACGTCAGTTGCAATGTCATCATTTGGGTCAATAGATCAAATTTTGTAACAGTTTGTAACATACTGAACCTTACTTGATGGAGTCTGAAGAAAACATAGAAGGCATCATTTCCATAGAAAACCCGAGGGTCATTTTTGTAATTACGTGATATTGCAGGCGTGTATTTTGTAAGTGGCTTCACTGTTTCTAATAATCGTTCTTCTGCTTCACCTTCACTCTCAGCCTTGTTATCATGGACCCCATCGTGTTCCCCAAGGGAGCGGTCCTCTACATCAGCAGTTTCACTACCCGAACTATCACAAGACGACCTGTGTGCACTTTCTTCATCTTCCTCATCCGCTTCATTTTCTAAACCATTTTCATGATGCCCATTTTGGTAATTTCCTTTGGTAACATTTTTTTTAAATGATGCAAAACTATCTTCTTCAAAATCTCCATCTGGAGACAATTCACCCTCCTCTCTTTCTTTAACATTACTATTGTTTTTATCTCTTGAAGGACCAGAGTGTTGAGCTAAAGCTCTATGGACATTAAACATTGGTTCCACAAAATTAGTCCAGATTTTCATGACTTTTTCGAATTGTTCAGAGGTGCAATTTTGTGGAATATAATATTTAATGAGTTGATATATGTCATCATGAACATCCAAATCACGATAGTTAAATTCCTGATGTGGTGTACTGTTTTCTCTTTCCACAGAAGCAAAATGTTGATTAATGTTTTCCTCTTTAGATGTTTCTTCACTAATTTCCTTAATTTCCACTAATAATGCTGCATTTTGAAAGAACATGTATTAAGGTTTATTAACTTACATTCTAGTTAGTGGAAACAAAAAACTTTTATTAACTTACAATTTAATTACCTTTAGCACTCAAGCTCTTTGAGTCCTGCTGTTTGAAATAGAAGCTACGATGATCAAGAGATTTGTGATAATTTTTTGCATAAATTTCTGCCCAAATTTTATTAAAATCAAAACGGCATCTTGCCCATTCCTCTTGTTTTTGCTTCAAACGAGTTAATATTACCGGCAGAGCAAGAGATGCATTCTTTTTCAATACATCCATCACATCAAGGCGATTATCTCCATATAAACGTTCAATGCACCTAAAATTTAAAGCTGAATACAAAGGGGGAAAATGGTGAAATCTCTGCAGAAATATATAAGATGATTTATAAGTTTATCATCACTTTCTTACGTGTAAAATGATCTTCAACTCGGACCACACAGTCTGTCTTGATTGAATTTTTATTAATCTCATCTAAAAGCTCTTCCACTCGTCTAGTTGTCACATTCACAGATTCTAGTAACATGTCTAGTTCATACCTACATAAAAGTCAACATGGTCAAAGTTACCACCATGGAACTGCCACATTATGGAAAGGTAACCAGGTCAAATACCGAAAATCAAAACTTTTAAAGTTGATAACTTGGATTTTAAACTTTTTCGAAGCATACCATCTTTATGGGTAGAAACAAAGTTAAATACCCCATATAAAAAGTAAAAACAAAAGACGTAATAATTTATGCAATTTGCAGACAAGTAAATATTGAATATAATAGATGTAACATACCTGTCATCTTCACATCTAAATAAGCTCTCTTCGTACTGGTTTTTACGCATGTGTTTGAAAGAGTTATCCTCACTACCAGAAGTAACAGACACCCAATGATCATTTAACACCTCAGCACCAATTATTGTTCTTTGGCTGACTGAAGGAATTGGATACTGTATTAACAAATAGAACCAAGTAATAAGTGAATAACGTAAGAGATGATTAATTATATGTACATAAATGTATGAATTAATTACATTCTTTGGTAAGAGCCGATAACTTGGAGTGCATTGTTCACAGTCAGAAAGGTCAAGTTCATGAATTGGTTTTGCTTGATACTCATTATTACTTGGAAGTAAAAACGACTTAAATCCTGATACATTTTTACTATCATTGATCTCACAACACCTGCTCGTTTCATCCCTGTCATGATTTTTATCTTGATCTTGATCCTCTGACTTCAAAGATCCTGGTAAATGTCCACTCCACAAAGAACCTAGCAAAACATCCAGTTATAGATATTTTGAATTTTACAATGGACAAACATCCTGACGGATGTCTTTCACCTCAGTTAGATATTTTGACTTTTAGTAAGTCAAAGGATAATTAGATTCTCCTTTGGCAAATCAAATTACAGTTTTATTGATGCAGTGATATTTACCGTTCCTCTCACCACGATCGATGAATCCATTGACTTCTTCCATATGATCAGGATAAGCTCCAAGTAAATCATTCACCTAATGAAAATAAAGGTTTTTATTTTATGATTACAGAACCCATTACAATATTGTTTAAATTGATCTGGCAAAAAAGTTATGAGTTTTAAAAAAAGGATTGTGCAAGTGCTTCTTATAACTGATAATCTAACAGTGATGAAGCTGCCAGTCCATATACAAGTTGTATAACTGAACATTTGAAATTAATTAGTAAATGCTAATGATGATAAAGTTTACAAAGTTTACCAACGATTGTAGTTGTGGTCGAGTAATATTCTCTGTGCGGTAATGCATAATGCACTTTAAAAATGCCAGGTAATCATCAGAGTTTTGTAATCTGTCTTTCACCTTCTCACGGAGACTAACCACTTGTGCGCGCATATCTGCCCAACAGCAAGTTAAATAAAAGATTTTACCCAATATAATAATTACAATAATGAATTAGGAGATACCTTCATGGAATAGTTTTGTGACAGTGTCCTCAAGTGTATTAACAGATTTATGTTTGCAGGTAACATTATTTATCCCATGGTTATCAAAATCTTTATCTTGTGAATGTTTTTGTTCTCTGTCTTCCCTTCTCACCTTATCTTTCTCACAATGAATCTTATGGTCATTGTCTTGATAAGATTCCGCCGTGTCAGCACTGGCATCTCGGTCCGCACTGACATCACGGTCAACACGACAAGCAGTATCTTTCTGCCATTATTTAGAAATTGGTTCACAAAAATACGATAAAAATTTAGCAAGTAAAGATGATTAATTGAAATTTACATTTCCGGAATGCAGAGGTTTTATTGTGCCAATGGGTGAACTCCTGTCTCCAAGGCATGGTTTGTTGGTCCTATTGGAATGAGCATAATGAGTGGACGCTACTGCTGAAAAATCAGGTAAAAAACTGGTGAATTCATTGAGCAGGTCCGGATGCTTATGAAGAAGAACAGCAACCTGAAAATTAGTAAATTATTTAACAAACTAAGAACCGCCACCTTGAATTTGCAGACATTAATATACAATAGTTTCATAAAAAACAAACCTCCTGGTGGACCTCAGTAACGGATTTGGTTTCCTTTCTGTACATATTCAAGATGTCAAGAAAAGATTTGTACACATGAGCGTCACCTTGAAATCTCATCTGCAAGCATAAAGTGTGTTCGATAAAAGTTTCCAAAAGGAAGTCAGTAATCACTACACTGTATACAGTATTGATCATGTGATGTTATTAGTTATTACCCTAATTTTGTGTACATATTGCATGGCTTCTCCAAACTCCACAGCTTTCTTAGTTTCTGATTCATCCTCATGTGAGAGAACGATTGCATATCCCTTTGGTAAAAAGGCATTAAAACCCAATATTAGTTCTCGGTGCCCTTCAAATAGTTCCTTAACCCTTGCTATGACACCTGTGGTATCAACCCTATAACAAAAAACAACTGATCATTACAAGTGTTAGCATAATTACAGCTGGAAAGTTGAACAAAGCAACAGTTTAGCCAAACCTTTGAGCTTTAAAGTCTTTCATAATAGCAAGAAACTCTGCATATTTCTCCTTGTGGTCACTAAACATATCTTTGACATCCTTAAGATACTTAAGCGCGTCATTACTTGTCAACTTATGTGCCCTTCCGCCTACAAATTGGGGTCTCCCCGAGCTTCATCCAAGAAGATGAGATGAATAAATTATACAATTAATTCAACATTCAAATATACCTCTCATATTTAACCCTAACTTTAGATGATTAGATGCCATTAACACAAATCTTACCCTTTTCTTTAGCCCTAAGTGATTAATTCACTTGTGCATCAAAATTAGAAGATAATCACATAGCAAAACTTCAAAAACTAAGAATTAGATTTCAAAGCAAACCATAGATCACAATTTTACTCTTCAAAGTTGCAGCAAAAACCACACAATGTGACTCTTTGAAGACGAAAGAAGTCAAGAATATCAAATTTGAGACTTACGAGTCAGAGTTGATCGGTGGCATAAGCTGAAAACAACCACCGCCACCGCCACCGGAAGCATCTTCTTCTCTAGACCTCTTCATCCCTGTATAAAAAATAAAAAATAAAAAAAAAATCATAATCTTCAAATTAACAACCAAAAACACCTAAAAACCCCAAATTAACGATCTGAAACAACGCATACGAACAACTATATACCCCTCTCTACAGATCACCGTCAACAATTCCTCAAACAAAATTCAACATTAAACCTTGAATTCGAAGAAAAGTATCTGACAATGCGAACGATAAAAATCAACAAAAGATAAATAACATAAACAATCTTACTCTCTAACAGCGAACGATCGTCGAATTCTTCAACTCCACCGCAAATTCACCTCAAACTTTCAAAACCACACATACAAATGTGTGTACCTACAGTTATACGCCCTCTGTATGTAATTGAATGCAGAGGATGATGAATCTATCAACCTGTATATGGAGTTTAGAGAGAGAAAGAGAGAGGTGTTTATGTATGTATGTGTATGTATATGTATAGGCTATACGTATAGAAGTTGTATGTATATATGAGCACACAGTTGAATGTGTGTTGTGTGTGGACCGGAGAAGGAAAAGGGTGAAGAGAAGGTCCAGTTGACGTCTTTTGTAACTCTGAAGCGGGTGACCGGTGATTGCCGGTGACTCAGTTCTGCTTGTAAGTAAAGATATAAAGAGGGTGAATATTAAAGCGTGCTAATATCTAGACATCCACCCAGATAAATCGACACTTCCCTATACGTTACGTATGGGTCCATACGCAGCGTATAGGGTCGAATGCACTGAAAACGAGAAAAATTCAGGGGGGTGTCAGAGAGCTATACGCCCCATATAGCCCTATACGACCCCCTATACGACACATATAGGGCTATACAATGCGTATAGCTAATTTCGACACTGACTACGGGGAAAAATTCAAGGGGTTGTCAGGGGGTTATACGTCCCGTATAGGGCTATACGATAAAAATTTTGAAGTGTTGATTTAAAATAATAGGGTGTCCATTTAAAACGACCGATATTAAACGACGATTAGGATAATAAATAATAATAATAATTGTGTTTTTGAAATTTGTTTAGGGATGATTTTCTGTTTTACGTGTCCTTTTATCATGACATATTTGACACTCATGAAAGTACTTTTGATTTTTGAAGAATCACAAGAATAACTATTTTTATCATCATTAAAATCTTTTAATAGAAGAAAACTTTAGATGATACAAAACACATGAAATATTTATGCATATTAGTACTACTACTTTGCGTTTGCTATAGATATACGCAAAATTACTATCACTTTTGTGTCGCTTTGCGTAAAACCAGAGTTTGTTACTTCATTTAAATGTTGACATGTCTTGTTGTTATTAGTTTTTCTTGTAATTGATATATGTATAACTAGTTTTAATAAATTAGTGTATTACACGTGTTAAATAAAAAAATATTAAATAAAATAAAAATTATTAGTTATAAAATGATATTAAGAGATAGGATATGATTTATTTAAAACACACATTTTAAAAAATATATAATTTTTAAAAACTTTCGTAGTATAACTTACAATTTTAACTATTTTTTGTTTATAAAAATTTACCTTTTTAAAAACACCAATTTTAAAATATTCATATTTTTTAAAAAAATTGATGTTTTATAAAAAGTATTATTTTATAAAAATTGTTTATACGGAAATGATATTATTAGAAGGATCTTTTTATATACATTAAAAAATATTTTAATCTAAAAAAGAATTAAATAATATTATAGTAATTAATATGATTATTTAATAGATTTAGTAAACTCGTATATTACACGGGTTGAATAAATAAAATATTAATATAATAAATAAAATATTAATAAAATCTTGTAATAATGGGGTATAACCTAGTTTGTAATGCGATAAAAATAGGTGGAAAATATCAATTACTATTTATGATTTCGTTTGATTCCGTCTTGTGTTTAACTAAACAAATCCAAACTAAACATCCTTAAAGTGTCAACGCGGAGAATCTTGAATTACTATTCTTCATTTTTTTAAACTTTGTTTTCTATTATAAATAAAACTATATAGCTTATAGAGGAAATGATATTATAATATATATTATTCTTTTTGGTTGGTTGCTAGTTTGCTAAGCATTTATCTATATTACTATATAAAATATTTAGGAATGATACAATTGTAATTTTATTTAAAATGTAAGATACTAAGACAACTTTTTAAGCATAATATACAAGTGTGTTATGCATTAATTCCTAAATTGTCTTCATTAAGTATACTTTTTTTAATCAATACATTATTTAATTCACTAAATTAAGTACTATCTTATTAATAATGCTTTTAAAATAATAATTAAATTTACATTTACTACTTATATATTTATAACTATATCTTATTAAAATTAAGAATTATCTTATTTGTATACATAAGTATATAATTACTAAATATTATATAGTTATAATAATAATAATAATAATAATAATAATAATAATAATAATAATAATAATAATATATAATCATGATAATAATAATAATAACGATAAAAGTAATAATAATAATAACACCAAAATATAATTAATGTTTAAGTCAGGTCATGTTAGATTGCGCTTTTCAAGTGAGACTCAGTGACACCCGTCGCATCGCGAGACAAACCACTATATGATAAATATATCTTTAGATGACAGAATAGTAATTTAATTCAAAGTGTAAGACGCTTAATACAACATTTTAAACATAGAATACAAGTGTTTTATGTAATAGATTAACTTTTGCCCCCTATTTAATTAACTTCCTCTAATTAATATATTATTTAATACAATTATTAATACGTTGTTTTATAATAATGATATTATTTAATTTTCATTAATTCTCCTTTTATTTTATTTATGATATTATAAATTGACATTTAAATTTATTTTTTACTAATTATATTTTTATAACTACTTACTATTTAAGTTAAGTATTATTTTATTTAAATATTTAAGTATACAACTAATGTATTTTTTCAAATTTATAATAACGATAATACTAATATTTTATAGGGGCATATTATGCGTTTAATAATTTAAATATTTATGTAAAATATGTTAGTTAATGACATATTATTTAATAAGTTTTGAAAATTACAATCATAATAAATATTATCATATTAATACTACTACTACTAATTATTATTATAAGGTTAATAACAACAACAACTATAATATTCGTGTTATTATATTAGTTACAATATAATATCATGTATTTATAGTGTTATTGCATCTATAACAATTTAATGTTCGATAATTGTATCATTACAATATAATATGAATCACTAAAACATGTGTAGCGACAATCCGAGTGCATATATAGTTGAACTAACCGAAATCATGATAATCCAAAAAACTATAATTATAACGTTATTTTATACACTCCAAATCAAACCGCGACGAATCGCAGGTCTAACGCTAGTATTATTAAATATTGCGATTTCTAACTTAAATAAATTATCAGAACTATGTAAACTGATTTGTGGCCTTCTTTCCCGCTTGGCGCAGGTTCCTATCCCTCACCTATCAGTTATTTTTTTTATTATTTAATTAATTTATTTTTTTATATGTTGGGCTTTAGGCTCCAACTTGGATTATCTAGCATTTCCATAGCCAATAGCCCCCATACAAATTTAACGATGCTTAATAAAAAACTAATGTTGGACACAATAAAAAATATTTTACTGAATGAATCAAATTCTTTTTTAAAATAAAGCCCTGGTTATAATTTGAATTATATTATAAAACATATGTTAATTTAGAAATTAAATGAATAGTTATTTCTGTCCTTTATTGTATTTGTTTAATGTTTTGAAAAACATGTCGGGTCAAATATAATACGTTTTGTTTCATGGTATAAATATGTTTCGACGTAAATTTAGTTCAGAAACGAGTCGGCCACGATTGTAATATATACTTTATTACATCACATACGACAATATTGCACGTACTTTTTAATGCATGTTTTGTGCTTGTCTATTTTTCAACGTAAATTTGTTCGGAAAAAAAGAATCAAGTCAAATTTAATGTGTTTTTATTAAATGCCATAAATTTGAGTCGTTCTACGTTTCGGCGTAAGTTTAGTTCAGAAACAAGTTTGATCGATTGTATTCTATACTTTATCACGTCACATATGATGTCGTCGCAACACGTAACGGGTAAAAAACTTGTTATACTAAATAACTTTCTTTTCATTAGCGGGCTTTGCCATCTTATATACAAACAAGAATAATATTGACTGAATAACACCTTTTTTACATATTTAATTGAAAATTTATAAACATGAAAACTACATAAACATTTATAAGTAATTCATAGAAGTTATTATCGTAGGGGAGAAAATATGGTCAAGACCCAACGTAATAAGGCATTATAGCAATTTAAAACGCTCTTACTCCATCCTCACAGACATTATAGGCTGTGGCTGAACCAGGATTTTGTTTCGTATGGGATCACTATTTTTGATACCCTGATTTCTAACAAGCCGACATCAGAATTTTCGGGTTGCATCGTATCGGTTCTTCTCTTAATAGAGTTGTAACAATCTTGTTTGTAATGAATATAGGCTTTTCAGTTTAATACATTCTTTATCATTACAAAAAGAAGCGATGTCAAGCATCAAGTAAAGATCACAAAGGAGCTATGTTTGTGTTTTAGCAGATGGAAAGAATTTTCACGTATAAAATAAACAAATTAAGAAAACATTCCACAGTAGAAAGATCTTTTGAGGCAAGACGTAGGACCGATTAAATTATTGTTCCTCAAAACTTGGTTTTAAAAAGCGCGCCTAGGCGCGAGGCGTACTGAGGCGCAAGGCCATGCGCTTTTTATGACATAAGGTGCGAGCTGTACAAAAGACACAACTGAGGCTCGATTTTTCTGGCAAAAACCTGACCTGAGGCGTAGGTGACGCGCGCGCCTCATGTACATTGACATTTTTGTGCAGATTAGTGTTGTACAACAAGCTTTTTAGGTTGTATTTCACATGTTAAAACATATATAAAACTTATTTATAGCTAAACTTTGGGTAGGAAGACTAAAAACTTATGATATATATAAAAAATTATATAATCATTTTGCGCCTTGCGTATGAAAATCCCACCGCTTTTGCGCTTTGCGCCTCGATTTTGGACCTCGTCGCCTTGGTGCCCTTCCCGCTTT
>BJCO01386847.1:0-10287 GCA_018326465.1 Flaveria floridana | reverse complement strand
CCATTTTTAGTAAATATTTTTCAAATCGTTCGTAAAAATGTTGAAAAAAATGAAATATGTTGGAAGAATTAAAACATGACGAAATTGAAATGGATTTACGTCATTGATTTTTTAAGTGATATTGTAGCAAGAGGACATCCAAGTATTTAGTTTTATTTGTCCTAAACTAGATAAGTACAAGACGCTCCTTAAAATAATTTATTAATTTTTTTATGCGGTTGAGCTCTTATATGTTTTAATTTCTATTTCTATTATGGTTAAAAATATATTTGTTTGGTCTAAGGTCTTCAATAATGTTTCTGTTGTTAGTAATTGATTTATGATATTGTTTTTTTTTTGAAGGGCAAATTTCATTAAAACGGGAACACGGACTTCTACAAGACGGAAAAGACCGAAAAAAAACTACAAAGTTACATCACATCAAAATTGAAACTTGAAACTTTGCCAGCCCTTCAAGGAGGGATCCTACACCACCGAGCAATCCCATTCCAAACACCGTCTGCAAAACGACACCCCGAAAGTAAGTGATCCACCGTCTCTTCCCCATCTTCACACAAAACACATTTAGTATCACCCGGATTAATGTTTCTTTTACGTAGAGTTGTCTTCGTAGGTATACGATCAATCCAAGCACGCCACATAAAAATGTTAACTTTCGCCGGTAACCAACTACACCATCGCATGACATTAAGACTATCCGGCTGCCCTGTGTCTATAATCCACTGTTTTATATCTTTAACTACTAAAATCTTCATAAGGCAATTATTCCACATCCAAGAGTCTTTAGCCGAAGACAAAACCGAAGCCGAAACCATGCGGACACATAGGACCAGTTGCTGCACTTCCTGAACCGAAGCTGGATACTGTTTCCAGTCCCAAACCATCGCCCCTGCTAGCTCATGTTGACCCATTCGGTCTGCAACTGTACACCATTTGTTCTTTTCTAACCGAAACAAGGCAGTGAACAAAAATCTAAAGGGAACCCGGTCAACCCATGGATCTATCCAGAATTTAATCTCTTGCCCATTTCCCACACTACCTTGGAATAAGGAAATGACGAGCCATTGACCACCAGCCGATTACCACAATTAACTATCTTGGACCAAACGCCTTTAATATACGGATTGCAAGTAACCGATTGAAATCGCCTACTTGACCCATGAATCGAAATAATCACTCTATGCCACATAGCAATAGACTCGGATCTAAATCTCCACAACCACTTTAAAAGCAACGCATTATTAGCGTCGTCCAACTTAGATAAACCAAGCCCACCTTTCTTTTTGGGTTTACTCACTACATCCCATCCAACCCAATGCACTTTATAAACATCAATACTACCCCCCCCCCCCCTAAAAACTTTTTGATCATCGCCTCAAGGCTATTTTTAACCCCAACTGGAGCTTTGAAGAGGGAGAAATAATACGTAGGAATACTCTCCAACACGGATTTTATCAAAGTCACCCTACCGGCTATAGAGAGCACCTTTGACTTCCATTTGGAAAGCCGTTTCCTAAAAACCTCCGCCACAGGACTCCAACTAGCGATTCTATTCATATTAGCTCCGACTTGAATACCAAGATACTTGAACGGTAACATACCCGGAGAACACCCCAACTCTCCGGCCTTTTGACTCAATTCATCCCCATTCATCCCAATACAAAATAAAGTAGATTTTGTAATATTAATTTTAAGCCCCGAACACAAATGAAAGATTATCAATTCTTTTAAGCACCTTGAAATTACCCTCCGACCATTCTCCCATAATCATTGCATCATCCGCAAAAGGAGATGAGAAATACAAGGTCCATCATTGGGTATTAAATACCTTCATCGCATGCCTTCTTAATAAGACCCGAAAGAGCCTCCATAGCAATAATAAAAAGAAATGGGGATATAGGATCGCCTTGGCGCATACCTTTCTCACACGAGAATTCAAAAGTGGGAGACCCGTTCACTAGCACCGAGGATCTAGCAGACGATAACACCCCATACATCCATCTACACCAAAGTTCGGGAAAGCCCATTTGCCTCATAACCATCAAAACGAAACCCCAATTCATGTTGTCGTAGGCTTTTTCGAAATCAATCTTAAATAAAAATACATGCTTATTATTACGCCGAGCCCAAGCCAAGACTTCACTCACCACCAAAGGCCCATCCAGAATGTATCTACCGGCTATAAACGCCGTTTGAGTATCTTTTATCATCTTGTCCATCACCTTCTTGAGCCTAGACGCGAGAACTTTGGAAATAACTTTTCCCGCCACCCCAATCAAGTTGATAGGCCTATATTCACCTAGATTCACCGGATCACTGTTCTTCGAGATCAAAGTAATAAAAGAAGAACCTACTCCACGCCTAATGATGGCATTAGAATAGAAATCTTGAAAAATAAGCTTGAAATCCTGCACAAAAAGAGACCAATATTTTTTAATAAAACAAAAATTAAACCCGTCAGGTCCCGGGGCTTTATCACTACCGCAACCAAACGTGGCCTTTTTAATCTCCAACTCCGTGAATGGCATCACCAAATTACTCGCTTCATCCTCAGAAAGCGACTTAATCCCATAACATTGAAGACGGACAATTCACCAACTCCTCAGAAAATTTATTCCTAAAAAACCAGAGCACTTCACATTTAATCAAGTTCGGATTCGTCTCCCACGCGCCATTTATCATGAGACCCGGGATGGCAATGCTAACCTTCCTTCGATTAATAAACCCATGAAAAAACGTTGTATTCTCATCACCTTCTTTAGCCCATTTCACCCGATATTTTTGCTTAACGTCTTTCGCTCTCCAAGTCTCCAATTGTCGCAACCTGAAGGAACTCTCTTCGAAAACCCATGTTTCCTCCTCTGAAAGATCACGATTTTCCATACTAAGTTGAAGAGCATCATTCTCACATCTCAATTCTGTTTCTTCCTCAGTTTCTATGCGCTTCACCTCTTTTATCCATACTTTCAAATCCTGTTTGTTCCTTCTCAATTTATTAGCAAGCCGTAAATCCGGACACACTTCCGAATCATCGTCCCTCAAACAAGCTCTCTCCACAACCTCACCAATACCTTCACGAGCTAGCCAAGAATTGAAAAAACGGAATGGTTTGGACCCGTACTTCCGTGACATGATCTTAAGCACCAAAGGACAATGATCGGATTGATCACGAGTAAGGGCTCGATACTCCGCGTTAGGCCATTCAAAAAGAATACTTGGAGAAACGAATATACGGTCAATACGACTGAATTTATCACCCACATTATACGTATATTTCCTGCCCCGTAAATTGAATTCACAAAGACCAATATCATCTATAAAATCGTTGAACCCACCCGACGCCACAACATTGAACTTAGAGTTTTTACGCTCCTCTTCATTCCTCACACAATTGAAATCTCCTCCCAAGATAACATACTCTTCGCTAAACATAGGAGCATTCTTAACTTCAGCCCAGATTCGCCTTTTATCTACTAACTTATGCGGAACATAAATATTCCCACAAACTAACCCTTTTCCAGACTCTTTGATGATCCCCTTCACATAAATCCAGTTCTGTTGCTTAACAACAATCGGATTTACAAACAACTTAACATCCCAAACCATGAGAAGACCCCCTATCTCCCATTCGAAGGACTCCATTCAAATCGAAACTCATCATTGCCCCATAACCGGCTAATGTTAACACCATCTATAGACGTAAGTTGTGTTTCTTGGATCAACACCATTCCAGCTTCATTCTCCCTACGAATGTTCCAAATCCAATCCCACTTTTTGTCATCCCCCAACCCACGGACATTAACGGATAAAACATTCATTGTTGAATCCCTTGAAATCCTTCTTCCCGGACCAACTTGTTAACCGCTGTTTCGAACAACTCAATATTATTAGCTTCCAATTTACCTCCTAATGTCATCGTTTCTTCAACTTCTCTTTGGACTTCATCAACCCCATAATTTACACTAGCGACATTTGCATCTTCTTTCCCCATTCCCACTACAGCTTCTTCATTAGAGATCTCCTTGTATATTCTTTGATATTACGTATTTAGGTTCATCTTTATACTTTATTATGATAGAAGTCCATGCAATACGGCTAAATGAAGCAGATATTAGATGATTAATTAGTAATGAAGATGGGCGAAAAAATATGTTTTAATTTTAAGTAATAAAATAATAATATAGTGAAAATGACATGTTAGGTAAATATTAAAATAACAATGTATAATAAATACAAAATAGCAAAAAATCTTAAAGAGTTATAATTGTGACACATGACAAACTATAAGTTTACTCATATATTCAAAACTAATTTTAGTAAATCCTTGTATTATATGGATTTAATAAAAATAAAATATTAAATATAATAAAATTTTATTAATGATAAAATGATATTTTAAGATAAGATGTGATTGATATTATATGTAAGTACTATAAATAAATTGTAACATCAGACATCTCATATCACCAATATTATTATTGCCCATGAGAAGCTCACGGATTTGCTTTTAATTGCCCGGGTGAAAACTTCCCAAAGAGATCACTCATCCCTAGATTGCTGCCACCTGAGCACGCTTAACTGTGAAATTCTTCTCTCATCTGCAGCTAATACGCCCAAAACGCGTTGCTGATATTAGAGGTCAGACATTACTTATGAACCAGGAATCTCTCCTGTCCACGATCGATATGGGATTTATGTAGGGTGTCACAATCACCCCCCCCCCCCCCTTGGACTCATCGTCCTCGATGAGCCTGAGAACTCACCATCCCCGGTGAGGTATGTCCCACCATCTCGAACCGCAAAGGAGTGACTCTGATACCATTCTGTAACACCCGGTCCCTCATACCACCAATATTGTTCATTTTGCCCATAAAGAGCTTACGGATTTGTTTTTGGTTGCCCAGGTGAAAACTTACCAGGGAGGTTATCCATCACTAGATTGTTGTCACCTGAACACACTTAACTATAGAATTCTCTTCTCATTCACAGCCAATACGTCCAAAACGCATTGGTGATATTAAAGGTCAAACATTACTTATGAACCAGTAATCTCTCATATTCACGGCCGATGTGGGATTTATGTAGAGTGTCATATAAATATCAACTTCTTAAACTTTTTTTGTTTTTACCATAAGAAAATTAAACATTTTGTTTCAAAACAAATCGTTTTTAAAAAAAATCATTCATAAAAATTTTCTTATTGTAACTCTCAATTTTTATTATTTCTGGTGTTAGTTATATTTTTAAGAATTTTTTCATAGTTATAAAGTGTATTTTGATGCATATTATGTATATATTGCATGTATTTTTTTATAATTCTTTACAACACTTGTTTGGGTGGAATGGAATCTACTTTGGTTTGTTTTGATTGATTTTGAGGGTTGATCGATTCATGAGAAGGATGAAAGACTTGTAAGAGCAGAAAAAGTGTTGTTTATAAAATATTGGAGCTTGACGGAATTTACACAACAGAAACTTTGCATGGCCGTGTAGGAGTTCATTCACAAATTTTACGCGGTCGCGCAAGTTCGCATGAAAAGATTTCTAAAATTTAGGAATACTTATTTTTAATGATTATCATCAGATTTTTCTGAAGAAAATTAAAGAAATTAAAATTCTAAAAAGGGGATCTGAAAATCAAAGTATTATTATATATATAATAGTGGATGATAATCAAAGAAAAGCATCTTGAAGACATTATTATGGAGTATCAGGTTCAACAAGGAGCAATAGTAATTTGAGTTCTTTTTCGTGCAATTTTTTTCATTGTCAATATACTTAGTTATTTGTTTTGATTTGTAAGTTTTATTTATTTTAGTTTTAATTAATGTAGTCGTCATGTTTAGCTAGAGCAATTTTAGTTTCAACATTAAGGTTTAATTTTTTTTATTTTGTTTGAATTTATGTAAAGTGTTTATGAGATGTTTTTATTTTAATAGTTTGTTTGTTTGATTTCTTGATCTTAAACCCGGATCTAATCTGATATATATTAGAATGTTAGTAAAATTGGTCACTTTATTAATTTTTCTAATAAGGTTTTTCAAGATTTAAAACCCTAATCAAGTTTTGATTTTTGTATAAGAAACAATTAACAGTTTAAGTTTGTCTATAAATTCACTCTCGTTATAAAATCAAACAATTTAGTTAAACATACCGAATAGCGTGTGTGTAACTATAATTGGTACTTCTATCATTACAACCCACACACTAAGATCTGAATGACGTGAGCTTAGAGTAGCGGGTTAGCTCTAATCAATGAACCGCGCCTGATTAGACATTAGATATAGTGGATATCCGAACGGTGTGATGTATAGTATCGATACAAATTATTAATTAAAAAAATAGTTATTGCACTGTAATCGTTAATGATCGTAAGTCGAATCGAATCAAGAAATTAATTTAGTGTCGAAATTAGTTTTCATATTGAATTTACTTCACAATTTTATTAACGTTTTTAGTCATTCCTTTTAGCAATTAAAAAGAACAAAAATGTCAAATTTCGTTTATCTGACAGAACCTTAGCACGGTAGCGTGAAATTTTCTTTACAATTTTGACATGGCCGTGTTAGTTTTGCTGAAATTTTTCTACTTTTTGTAATTTACTTCTAGGTTTAGATTTTAATTAAAACTCTCACATTTCTTAGAACATGAATCCTACTTTTGTTCATACTATTCTTAGTGTGTGCACGGTACGTTTACATTTTTATTATTTATTTGCTGAATTCGACACCCAAAATTTGGTTTATAAAATAATTACTTTCTAAAAACACCAGCGTTTAAATATTTCTTATTTTTAAAAGAAATTTGATGTTTAAGAAAAATTTCTAATTTTATAAAATATTATTTCTTATAAATAACATTAATAAAAAGATCTATTTCTTAATTATTAAAAAACTATTTTTAATCTAAAAAAAGTGAAACAATACTATTAATAATTAATGTATATATATTATATATGAGACAGACAGAAAAATTTTAATAAGACTGAAAGTGATGCTTGCCGGACTTCATCTAATTACTCTTTTATTAGAGTAGATAAATATTAAAATAATCATTTACTATGATTAACATATGTATCAAGTGTTAAAAATATAACTGATTAGTTGCTGTAAATAGTAAAGTTGAAACTGTCGAATAGTTAAATACTAAATGAAATTTGTGTTTTTCTTTCGGATTCGAAATAAACAAAAATCACTACTAGAAAATTAGGAATTTTCCTACGATTGTTTCTGACCAATTTAATTTCCAACGACTTTGCGATGCTTTTCTGACAAGAAAAAAATAACATAATTTTTTCAACAACTTCTCGACAACATGGCTACAAATAAACTTGTTGGCACAAATTTGTAGCTAAATTGTAGAACCTTCCGGAAAATTTTCCTAGGTGTTTTTCAATAACATGTTACTGCTGGAGCAGGCGAAGAGGTGGCTGGCCCATCAAGTAAGTCAGAGGAACCAGAAAGTAGGCCCAAGAGGATGATCAAGCAGCGCGGTCGATTCTTGGAGTGATGCACAAGTATTTGAGTCTTTAATTTTAAGTCACGTTTATTTTATTTAGTTTTGTATTAGTGGAGTTATGGTATTAGTGGACCTATGAAATAAGGAGTAATGGAGTAGCTGGACGTTGCATGCATTGCGTATTTATAATTCATGTATTTTTGCTTGAAGATTATAAAGAAAATTGCCCCAAACTCTTGTCCGCTTTATCTTGAATTCTTGGAAGTTTGTAGGTTTTCTCCGTAAACATATCAATTGGTGCTTTCATTCTTGTCTCAACCTCTCATCATGCCTCCCCGCAAAGACCCCTCTTCCACCTATGAAAACCCACCGACCATCTCCGGCCAATTGGCTCAACTCATTGCCGCCACCACCGCCAGCTCAACCCAACAAGCCAACCAATTATCTGAACTAATCAAAGCCACCAAAAACCTTAACACCAAAATCGATCAGCTTTCCGATCATGTCACTTCCGACTCCTCCACCTTGACCGGTCCCAAATCACCCCCACTTCCAAAAACACCACAACACACACCAAATACAAACCCCCGACAACCCAAGGTTACCCTCCCTTTATTTGATGGTTTGAATGCCCTTGATTGGATTTTCCAAGCAGAGAACTATTTTTCGTATTATCAAGTATCAAACACTCAACGTTTGTCCCTGGCTGTTTTTTACTTCATCGACGATGCACTCTCTTGGTATAAACACTTGGTAAACAATGAATTACTTGGCACATGGACCACATTTAAACGCGAACTTGAATTGCGTTTCGGTCCCTCAACTTATGAAAACCATGAGGCTACTCTATTCAAACTACGTCAAACGTCCACTGTTTCCGCGTATCAAATGGAGTTTGAACGTGTTAGTAACCGTGTCGTGGGTCTCTCGCAACAAGCTTTGCGAAATTGTTTTATTTCTGGACTACGTTCAGATATCCAAAATGAACTTGCCATATTGAAGCCCGCTTCTTTGCACCAGGCCTATGTTTTAGCCCGACTCGTTGAAGAAAAGTTACAACAAGCACCCAAGCCCAAATATACCTACCAAAAACCCACTTCCTCTTCTTTGACCCCACTCACATTTTCCTCACCAATTCAAAAAACCCAACCTACCACCACCACCCCATCATCCCCATTGTTACCTACCCCAACAAACATTCCATAAAATTTGTCATTTTTAAAACTTTCTGCAGAAGCACTCCAACTACGTAAAAAGGATGGATTGTGTTTTAAATGCCCAGAGAAGTTCTTCCCGGGCCACAAGTGTTCACCACCATAATTTTTACTCATTGTCGACAACGACGACAATGAGACCATGTTGTCTGACCGACCCGATCAAGAGCTTGCGACGCCAACACCACAACCACAGTTCCTATCTCTGTCTCACGCAGCTTTTTTTGGTTTAACCTCGTCCCAAACCCTTCGTATAACCGGTCACATCAATGACAAACCGGTGACCATTTTGGTTGATTGCGGTAGTACCCACAACATAATTCAACCTCGCATTGCTTCTACTCTGAACCTTGTGACGGAACCAATTCACCCATTTTCCGTTATGGTGGGTAATGGTCAACATATTCAGTGCCAAGGTTACTGCCCAGAAGTGCGTTTGAAAATTCAAAAGTCTTAATTCACACTACCCTTTTTCATTCTTCCCGTGGAGGGTGCTGATGTTATCTTAGGCATTGCCTGGCTGGCAACCTTAGGTCGTCTATCGGTAGACTTCTCAATTCCGGAGTTATCATTTACCAAAGATGGCACTTGTCCAACAGGTCTCTCCAAGTTCCCTGTCATCCTTGATTCAGAGAGATTCCATTGCTTCTTTCCACATTCTGCTTATCCAATCTCCTCAACCCAATGACACCAATCCCCTGCTACACTCTGACCCCCACATCGCATCCCTACTACACACCTTTAACCACCTGTTTGTCGAACCCCTTACCTTACCCCCAACCCGACCACACGACCACCATATCCTTCTTATTAATGAGTCCCAACCCGTGAATGTTAAACCTTACCGTTACCCCCATTTTCAGAAAGAAGTCATGACGGGTTTAATAAAAGATATGCTACAAGTTGGAATCATTCGACCAAGTCAAAGTCCTTTTTCATCATCGGTGCTCTTGGTTGAAAAGAAAGACGGGTCTTGGCGTTTTTGTGTGGACTACCGAGCGCTAAACGCAGTCACCGTTCGGGATAGATTTCCAATTCCGACTATTGATGAGCTGTTAGACGAGTTGCACGGCTCCAAGGTTTTCTCCAAAATTGACTTACGCTCGGGATATCATCAAATTCGAGTGGCTAAAGAAGACATTCACAAGACTGCATTTTGCACTATGGATGGTCATTATGAATTCCTTGTTGTTGGAAAGCAAAAGCAAAGTGAAGAACAGCTGGGATCAGCAACAATTACATCATTTCCCATTTTTTAGTAAACATGTTTTTCTTAGTGATGTTTCCTTGTCCCCCATTAACATCCAACAATAATTGTACAACCAGTATAAGAGGAAGATCATTCTCCTCTGTTTGATGTACCAAAAAATAACAATTCCCCAATCAATTCAATCATCTTGTTAAGATCAATTCAATCATCTTGTTAAGATGGTATCAGAGCAGTGTTTACACTAATATGCTCATCATCTACCTCAGCCTTTCAACCACATAATCCTGGTCACCATGTCCGAAGACAGCAACCAGAATGAATTATCCATTCAACTTGCCAACCTGCTTAAGCAGGGGATTCAATCCCAACCAAAAAACCCCAAACTTTCAGATAGTTTGCAGATCA
>BJCO01386807.1:0-12283 GCA_018326465.1 Flaveria floridana | reverse complement strand
CGGTTCCTCATTCGAATTAATGGTTGTATCACAAATGACAGTAAGTATCAAAATATTTTCAAAATAATACCTCAACGTAACCAGTATGTTTTTTCCCCCAAAACTTTATAAATACCAAAAGGGTCGAAAATGAGGCTATAAAATTCACCGTGTCTTCAACTTAAACCTATAAAATAGTTCACAGTATCAGATAATATTTTCTTTAAAATTTTTAGAACCTTAGATGTAAGTATCTTTTGGAAGTTCAGCTAATAATGTTATCACAAAATTTCCAACAATTAGTTTATTATACATAATTGCTTAAAATTAGTCCAAAGTCTCCATAAATAATCAAAATTACCTTAGATTATCTAAAAATCACGAATAATTCATAGACTGTTATTTCAACAGTTGGTAATATCCCAAAATTTTTGTAATATCTAACTCCCAACAGAATATTTTCTGTAATTTTTATAATATTCCCATAATTGATTAAAAATATCTTCTATATTTTATAAATCCTACAAATTTTACAGACAGCTTATTATATAACATAGAACATCATATAAATATATCAAGGTCTAAATCGTATCAAATCAGACTCTGTAATTTTTACAATAATCTTAATATTTATCAAAAATAGTTATATAACTCCAAAAATTATGAAATTTACACATTCTGTATATCCAGGTTTATTATTATATACATGATTTTCTCAGAATTTATTATATAACTTAAGTATTTATTCTAATTTTTCTACTGCAGAACACATAAAAAACCATATCTTAAATATAATAAGGAAATAAATTCTGAAATAATTCCAGAGACTTTTATACTTCAAGAGAATCATTATGTGAATTTATCAGAATTTTACAGAATTTATATATATTTTTTATATTTTCTCTATTTTTATTATTTAAAATAATTTGTATAAATTGTTCCATTTATCATAATTTTACCAAAATCTCCAAAATAATATTTCAGTATATAAATAAAGATTTTTCAATGTTTATTCCCACAATTTCATTTGTTTAATATTTTACTAGATTTGTCTTGATAATTTCAAGATTTAATCTTTGTAAATTCAAAATATACCTTTTATCACAAGTCTCCTGAATTTTGGTAGCTTATTACTTGTGATTAAGGAACTTATAATACTTTCAAGGTTGGTTTTGGTGTTTTAATACCAAAACTAACTATATATATGTTTTTGTAACACATATGTAACGTTAGGTTTTTAAAATATTTATAACCTTGTGGATGATGATCTTGATGATATTCCTTCTTCTTGAACCCAAGAGAAAAGCCGTGGAGGTGATGAATGATGATGGTTATAGTTATGGTGATGGTGGTGTGGGTATATGGTTACGGGTGATGGTGGTGTTGTTCGATGGTGGTGTGGTTGTTGTGTGGGAACCGAAAGTGAGAGGGAGAGACAGAGGGTGCGGTTGTTGATTGTTTGTGTAGGAATCCCAAGGAATCCAAGAGAGTGAGAGACGAGGATGATGTTTAGTGGTTGTGGGTTGTTTGCAAGTGACGGAGGGTATGTATATTGCCCTCGGTTCACCGCCCTCATATGCATGCTCATTAATTATCCCCATAACTTGGATGAATCATCCATTATAGGGTTGCTTAGGTGTCCAAAAAGGGAGGCTTTGTAGCGGTTTAGATGGACACTCGAGAGGGATATTGCAAGGTGGCAAGCTAGGGGTTGACTTAAGGTGTGAATGTATAGACTTAAGGTGTGAATGTGTGGTGATCTTTCTAGGGTGATGTGGTGGCAAGTTAGGGGGTGTGGTGGCGGTTTAGAGGAGAAGCAAATGTGGTCTTTGGTACATGCATGCGAATTGGCCGAGGCACATGAATGTGGTTTTAAAGTTTGCCACCTAATCCTCTAGTAATGATTATGGTGGTGTGGTGGCGACTTATGGTGTGTAAGGCGGTGCTAGGTGGCGTGTGGTGGTGATAGTCGGGTGGTGTTGTGGTATGGTCGTGGTTTCGGGTGGTGATCCGAGGGTTCGAGAGGGTTTCAAGGTGGTTTGGTGTTTATTTTGGTTTTTAAGGTTTAAACTTTGGTTATGTTGCTTTGGTTTTGATTTTCTTGATATGTATATACATATATATGTATTTATAATATACTATACGTACAAATAGGTAAACATATATGTACATGCTAAACGTACATGTATACAAGCATACAAAAATTTTCCATGTATATATACATGCATGCACACTTAAAATTTTCATATACATATATGTATGCAAGCATGCATATGTAAAATTTTGGTATATATACATGTATGTGTGAATTTCAGGTATATAAACATACATGCATACGTGAATTTCTTAATATATATGCATGCATGCAAACATGCATACGTACAAGCCATATATATATATACTAGACATAATGTTAACGTGATTGTAACGTAAATATAATCGTAATATTATAATAAAGGTTTTAGGGTTGTCACAAGTAATTCACCCACATGCCATCCTCAGCAACAAGTTACCTGCCAACTGAATGCACAAATATAATCAGCGTTGCTGAGTGAGTTCTAGTTTTTTTTATAAATAAAACACTTTTCTTTCCTTTGAAACATTTTCTTTTCTTTCGTGCATGGTCATTCATCATACATACATCATGGTAATATCATTATTATCTTTCATTATCACACATATTCGTTAGTTTTGCACTTTTTCATTATCTTTCACTTCTATCTAGATCCTATCATAAGCTATGCGCCATCATTAGGCACGAAGCCACCTCAGTCTTGGGGTTAAGCGACAAGGATCCCGTTTCGCATGTATGGATCAGTCACAAAGACTGACCCCTCCTGTGTGTACCCTCATGGGTTAGCCAAGATCGCACTCTACATTGCACACATTTGAGCTAACAACTCATCAATGAATTATGATCCTCCTTAAATTTGCTTGTAAGATTTTCATTCATTCGTTATGTTCCACTTTTCATTATCTTTAATCTTTCGGTTCTTTATGATAATACTTTATGTTTAAGAGAATTAACATATCACGTAAAATCACGTAATAATACATAATAAGGAACATCAATAACAGACCACAAACATGCATAACATGAATAAACATAATCCACCAAAGCATTCCAGAGCTTAATCATTAGTTTCTACTTCCCAAGATTTCAGAAAATTTCCTAAGTTAATTTAGCCGCATGAGCACTATGTAGGCGCATGAACACTAATTTAGGCGCATGAACACTATGTACTTAGGCGCATAAGCACTATGTTAGGCGGATGAACACTATATAGGCGTATGAGAACTATGCAGACGCATGAACAGTTGGGCGCATTAGCAATTTCAGCCACATGGGTACTTAGGCGCATGGGCACTTAGGCGCATGGGTAAATTTCAGGCGCATAGGTATTTAGGCGCATGGGGAGTTCTAGGCGCATGGGGAGTTCTAGGCGCATGGGGAGTTCTAGGCGCATGGGCACTATGTTAGGCGTATGGGCACTTTGGCGCATTTTAGGTGCATGGGTAGTTAGGCGCATGGGCACTAAGTTAGGCGCATGGGCAAAATTTACCAGTTCTAAATACTAATTTCGGTCCCCAATCCACATTCTAACGTGTTCTTAGCCAATTCTAGTATACTAAGCACTTGGAACAAACATACAACTACATAACTCGGTCAAACATTCACAAATACACACCCACACATAAAACAAAGGTAACATACGGTTTCAACGCACTATAATTTGTAAAGTGATAGTTTGTATGCATTTCAGCCCCAAAAGGAGTTTAAAACAGAAAATGGGGATCTAGAACTCACCCTTGATAGCTTTCGAGTAAGACTTCTTCAAACTCAAGAGCACTTGGAGTTCAAACACCTAAACATACCAAGAACACACAACCGAACACATAAGGCTTTGGTATAAGCTGACAATTCGGTTGAAACCAAGCAAGTCACATGAAAAAAACTCATCTTTCAGCCAATCTTCTTCTTCTCTCTAAAACCAATGGAACTCTGTTGTTCTCTCTCTAAAAGAACTAAAGTTGTTGGTGGAGCAGGTAGTGGGCGGCCATGCCCACATTTTTTAAACATCTTAATATTAAAGTTTGACCCTTGCACAACTTTAACCCCTTAACTTGGGTTATTTCACTTTTCTTTCTTTATACTTCTCTCACCTTTTCTTTTGTAAATTTCCAGATGCTATAATTATTAATTAAATTATTATCTGATAATCATTGTTAATTAGGGTTAAGTCACCAACGTTCAACGATAACTACTGTGTGCTCATGACATGTGTATGGAAGACCTAACGGAACTAACGGCGTTTGGCAATGGAAAATTACCTGATGTCATATTTAAATTGACAAAGCTCAGATCTGATTCTTCAGACTATGAATATAATCAAATATGAACTAAGTTTGATGTTAAGAGTCTTAATCAATGCTTCTTTTACTTGACTATCTAGCTGAAGTAGTTCAATCTGCTTAGTCTTGTCAAGACCTTCATTCTCTAAAGCATTTACTCGTTGTTCTAACATTACTTGAGTGACTTCAAGAGTTTCAGTTGAAGTACTAGCAATCTTTTTCTTATCTAGAGGAGTGTTAAGATAATCATGAACGTCAAAATCCAAATTCTCATCCTGATCTTTTGGAGGTGCTGAATATGTGGGAGTTGATAAAGGATGAGTCTAAGTAACTGATACTAATGTAGCTTTAGTAACAGTACTAGAAATCTCTCTTGTCTGAAAAGGTCTTTTTTTAGCTTTATCTTCGAGTTCGGTAGTCATTAGAATTCTTAGCTTCCTGAAAGAAACACCTCTCTCCTTCCTCTACCATTGTTTCTTCTTATTTCTAGATCAAGTATTTTCCTTGCAACAGTCTCCCTATTTTGGTGTTTGGAGAATCACTAGGAAGATACTCAAAATCAACATTTTCAGAACTATGTTTAGGAGAACTAGAAGTAGGAGGATCCCTTGGCCTCTTTTATAGAATATAAGGAATATTCCTAATCTCATCACTAGTAGTTTCTAAATCAGTATCATAATCATCTTCAAATATTTCCTCTATATCATCATCTGTAGTCTTCTTTCTACTTCTAAATGAACTTCCCAAAGTGCCAACGGGAGTTCTTAATGAAGTACCAACAAGTTTAGATCCCTGCGGTTGCTGTTGTAACTCATATTACTGATTTTGTTTTTGCTATTCTTGTTGTTGTTGTTATTGTTGTTGTTGTTGTTATTGTTTATATTGTTATTATTATTGTTATTGTTGTTGTTGTTGCTAAGCTTTGATGTGGAGGTTGTTGTTGAACCTCTGAGAACCTTCTAAATTTTGCAAAGTTTCTTCCGAAACATGCATTCCCTCATGCACCCAACATATATGTGGACACATCTTTCTTTATAACCTTAATAGAATGGGTTGGTAAGTCAATATTTGCCAAATTTGGATTAATGGAGTCTCATGTACATAAGATACTTCTTTCCACTTACAACCAATATATTCTTTTGCATTTAAGAAAAGATGGATTTAGAGATGTTCTATGGCTAATCATTTATTAGAGAAATCATCAAGGATCCAAAAACTACACTCAGACTGCTATTCCTGCCTTCAAGCTACTAAGGCAATGAACGACCACATGAAATAAGTAACATTAGTAAGGAGCTAAGTATTTCTTCCCCAGTGATGGGTACTTGTGCTCATATCCCAGTCTTACCAAACATTCATTAACACATCATTATCAATCTTATTATATGGGTTCTCTGAATCTACAAGATGTAAAACTCGGTTTAGGATTTTAGAAGTAATGGTCACTCGAATGCCTTTGAAAGTGGCAATGATGCATTGGTTCCCTTGCCCATCTCTTTCATTTGTTATTGTATACTATAACTCTTTTATGATCATCTCAATATAGATAATAATTTTAATATATATAGCATAAAAGATCCTGGAAGTCTTCAAACTTTCTACCATAAAACAGAAAATAGAACGTCTTCGAGATATGCAATGCCATGGTGGTTCTTGGCAAAAATTAATGGTCTATCCATTTGTATATTCAAAAGAAAATTAATAAAAAACATGATAAATTAATCAAAAACATGATCACATGTATCAAAAATTACCAAAATTTTTAAGTTTGAATTTGTTTTAGATGATTTCACATGTCACTTATGTTTTCCCGCGACAAGATGTTCTTTAATGCTCTTATCTTTTCCCATATGATCATTCTAGTCAACATAGTAATACTTGTCGCTTGATAGGGATAAAACTTACTAATATTTGAAAAGTTCTTCTTGAAAATTTTTCACTTGATATAGTGCATGCAAAACACTCAAAACCTCAATTCTAGATAATTGTAATAGTTTTTAAATGAACATTTCATGATAGTCGATTAATCATTATTTCATTGATTATAAGTTCAATTTGTCCAAATATCACATTAATCGCATTACAAATATTCGGTCCAAGTTCAAACTCGTTCAAATCATTTATGAATCGAGGTAATACCTGTATATACTCACTCAACACAACAATGCAACTATACTGACAACAACAATCAGTCTCAATAACAAGAACTCAGAAACAATTTCAGATCGATTTGGGTATGTGTGCGAAGCGAGAAGTGGCTTTCTCGCATAAGTGTAAACCTTATAAAGGTCCTAAAGAGTCATGCGATAAGTTGTCAATCGCGTGTGAATGTTTTCGCGTGCGACAACTTACAAAAAAAACTTTTCATTTTTTAAACGTTATTCAATATTTTTTAACATCTTCAAAATCTTCCAATTTTACTATTCAACAAAGTAATGAATAAATAGCCATGAAGCTTCATTTAAATGTTTTGTGAAATCAAAAGATAAAATCCTTTTCGTATTTATATGTTTTCAAAATTCAAACAACGTTTAATAATAAATAACTTAACTTTTTGAGAATTTTCTATTATATGATCATATTTCTTAAAATTAATTATTAACATCTTCTAGTTGTAACTAGAATAAGACTACTTAAGTTGAAGGTTAATATATTTGTCCATTTAAACTCAAGCTTCAGTCTTTAATAATACAAACATGTTGTGATTAATATCATATTTGGAGTTAATTATATGAACTTAATGGATCCTATAATCAGACATCCTATAGAACACCCATCCAGCTTCAAGAGACTTTGGAGGTTTCAAGACACCCTAACTTGATTTAAACCTTTCACTTTTGATTAGCAATCTCATTGATTATTGATTTTTTAATGTATCTATTCAAGCATAACTATCCAAAGAAACATTTTTAAACACAAAATTTAACAAGTTCTAGGATTTACTACCAGCTAGTTGGTTTTACGTTGGCTCTCCAAAGATGTTTAGGACTTATGCTGATATATCTTTTGAATTTGTCTCCTGTGTCAGAGCATATTCTTAAAAAAAACATTTACCATATAGTATGTATGTTCTTTGACATATGTTTTCTTTTGTGAGCACATTGACATCTTTTATTCTTATATTGCCTTTGGCATCTTTTTGCTCATTTGTAATTTTGATTAGTTTCTTTTATTTTGCCTTTTTTTGATAGTTTCTTCTTTGTATATACATATACATACATATATATACATATATATATATGTATATATATATACATATATATATATATACATATATATTCACTTTTGGAAAAATACTAAATCAGAGAGTTACTAGTTTGAGTATGACAATACTGTAACTCTAAGTCTATTTTAGCATGAAATTAACATTATCACAAAATCATGATATGTTACCCACTTCAGTTATAGAAAATTTAATTCCAATAAATCACATTCTATGTCCCGTTTTATTCCTAAAAGTAGAGCCTATTAACATATCAAATAAAATATGAGACAGTTCCTTTTTAAGCCTTGGTCTTCACAAAGTCAAAACAAAACCATGTACTATCATTACAAATTGCATAAAAAAATTCATTTTTAAAATTTTATCAAACTAAAAATCTTATTGATATTTTAATTATATTTCTAACTCCCCCTTATAAAAAAAATCCTTTTATTGTATTTTTAAATTTTCTCTCCTGAAATTGTAAGAATCTAAAGAAGATTTCAATTTTATCAAACTAAGAAAACTAAGAGAAATAAAATATTTTTGATGAAAATTCTTGTATAATCATCTAAAGTTATCATTCATAAGGTTTTGTGAATCCAAGGATCGCCATGGAATTTTCAGTTTAGTTGATGACAAATAGTGATCCTGGAATTATCACTGATTGTTGTTTGATTAATTGATTGATGTAAAGTTGTTTGACAAAAACGCACAATGATAAACAAATCAACTGATGAAAAGCAGGTGAATGTAAGATGAATATCAACACAAATGTTTCAAATGTTTTCTATTAATAATTGAATAATGATTACAATAATCAAACAAAAACAATGAATGCTATTGTGCTAGGGTTTGATGCTATTTTGATGTGTGTATTGTTTTGAGATTTGCGGCTAGGGTCTAATCGTAATGATTCGTAGCTGTCGATCACAATCTACTCACTATTTTTTTAAAAGTGTGTACCTAGGCCTCGTATTTATAGGCTTAGATATTTACTGTTAAGATAACAATAACTTTCTTATCAGGGTAAGAAAGTTACTAAGAGAATGTCATGATGTGACAATTCTCTGACTAAAGTGAAAGTCATCCGTAGATGTTGACTGATCACTTTAGTGTTGACTTTTGTTGACTTGATGTACTTGGTGTACATCAAGTGTTGGTCTTCCGCATGAGATTTGCTCTTTTGTAGGAGATTTGCTCTTCCGTAGGAGATTTGCTCTTCCGCAGGAGATTTGCTCTTCCGCAGGAGATTTGCTCTTCCATAGGAGATTATTCTTTCGTAGTTGTTTTACTTGTTCTTCCGTAGCAAGTCAGTCCTCAGAAGATGCAAGTTGAATTGTTCCAGATCTACGGAGGAACACCTTGTTCATCCGTAGATGTTTTTCCAACACTTGGTCAATTTCAAGAAATTGACCAAGACTAATGATTTTCCTGCAAATATACATATAAAACAACACATAATAAATGAGTTAACCTATAAATATATATTGCATATAAAATGATGGGAAAAGTGCAAGAGTTGTTACAATGATTGATTCAAGAACTAAACCTATACAATTTTCTAGACCTAACAGGTTTGGACTATAAAGTCAAATTGTTAATGATCAAACGGCTCGGTAACCAAGTCGGTAACATTATCATCAGATGATACTTGTTTAAGATCAATGAATTCTAATCAAAACAGTCACGAATAAAATGCATGTGCATGTCGATGTGTTTTGTTTTAAAATGTTGAATTAGATTCTTCATAATGTTAAAGACCGTAATATTCTCACACCAAATTATCATGTTATATTTGTTAAGGCAGTTGTTTTAAAATGTTGAATTGGATTACTTTTATAGCTTGCACATTGACAAATAGGGACATAATGTTGGGCATGCTTGCAGTTAGATACATCAAGGATCCAATCATTAACCAATAAATGTGTTGATCAACATGTTCACAAGTGAGATCTGGAGATAAGGTAGGATGAGAAGACTAGGAGTCAGAGCAATCTTGAAATCTTGAAACTTGTATTTCCCCATAATACTTTGAACGTAGTTTTCTTGATGGATCAAAATACCAGGTTCATTTTGTTTAACTTGAATACCTAAGAAAAAAGATATATCACCAAGAGAACTCATTTCAATTTTTTTTTCTTGATCATCAAATCTAGATGATTGACAGATATACATATCCTCCTTCATTTCATCATACAAGAATACAGCCTTAACATCTATTTAATAGACTTCAAAGTTCATATAAGAAGCATAAGCAAGAAAAATACGAATTACTTCAAGTCTAGCTATAGGAGTATAGACTTCTTCATAGTCTAGGCCCTCAACCTAATAAAATCCTTATACAACAAGACGTGTTCATTATGAAAAATAACACATTATTCATCCGTCTTATTGCAATAAACCTATTTAATTCAATTCGGTAACTTATTCTTTGGAAGTTCAACAAGATGCCATACATTTAACTTCTTGAATTGCATAAACCCATATTACATTAATTCAATTCAACTTTTCTCCATTAATGCTATTTCAACATTCGTTGACACAATCTGATAAATGAAGCAAGCATACAGACATGTGTTAATTGCTCTTGAGTGACTTCTAGTACATACATTATCAAAAAATGGACCCATTATAACATTCACGTGATGATTTTTGTGAATCCTTAGTTTTAGAATCTCTTCTTCAGAAATAACCTCATCTAGATTAGATATATGACTAATAGGTTATTCTACATCATTTACCCCTTAAGGTAGATAAACAATAATTTCTTCTTGATGATCATCTAAAACCGGTGCCTCTAATGATATAGATTTAGACTGAGATTCTTCTTAAGGAAGTTAAATCGACTCAATAAGAATATCTTGTGTAGAGGATGTAGATGTGTCAGAAGGTTGAATCACATCCATGTTTACTTGTTCAGAATGAATAACTGGATTAGAAACATGTGATTGAACTTGATCTTGAACTGGAATATATTCTCAGTTAAGTATGGAATCATAACTAGTAGTAAATTCATTTGAAGAAACCTTTTCGGAAGCGACTACCTGATATATGTTTAACAAACCTAAACTTGAAGAATTTCCTGCCTTTTTAGCACTTCACACTCTTGTTTCAGGTATTATTTCAAGTGCTAAGTTACACCCCGGTAGTACAATCTTCTTAGGATGTTGTACTCTTGGAGACAAACGAGCGTCACCTCTATTGAACATAAATCCTCATTCATACCTATTTTTATTTTTTTCTTAACATTTTTGTTTCTCAAGTTTATTCCCTTTCTTGTAATCATTAGTGTACTTTTCAATTTTTTCTGTATTGTAATCTCTCTTGGTTGATTAATGAAAAATTTCTATTTATCTCGTGAGTGGCGATTAATATAAAATGTTATGTGATATCATTTGAAATGTGCAAACGGTTGTCATTTTGATCTATTTCAAGTTTGTTTTTATAATAACTCTTCATAAAGTGTGTATTGGTCCTACGGATCCATTTTAACCGTAGTCGGTAGATATTGACCTGTTACAAGCGTGTGTTAAGCAGTATGACTATTAAAGTGGTTTACATTACTTTCTTGACTCGTTGATGGAGTTATCAACATTAAAACTTCACGAGATGTGATCCTATGATCCATACAAATTAGTTAACTTGATAACTATGTCTCTCTAGATAATAAGTGATCTTTAACTTCATAAGAACTTTGATCATGACCCATTGTGAACACTTCACTAAGTTAAATGAGTATTTTGTAAGTATATATTGTGCAATAGGCTTAATATTGATTGACCAAGGATTAAACAATATAAAATATAGAAAAATAGTGAGGACGTTTTGAGTATGGTATGCCCAACCTGCGTACCATATGGTGGTGGTGTTGGGATTGCTACGTCTACTCTCTTCTATTATAAAATACGCTAACCAAAATATCATGTCAACTCATGATATGCCGAACTTAGTTCATCATAAGTCATGTGATTTTCGCCCATTGTCGCATTTTTTGTTCTATAGTTATGGTTAATATTGGGTAATTTTATAAAATATTGATCAAGTTTCAGTATTGTTATAGTTAGATCACTCATAAAGTTTTTTGTTATAATTAGATCACTCATAAATTTTTTCGTCCCAATTAGGTCACTAAAATTTAAGAATTTTTCTAGTTAGGTTAGTCATAAGTTGTAAAATATTTTTAGAAAATTTAAAATATTTAAAAAAATAACAATATTTATCAAACTCCGAACTATTTAAAAAAACTTGTGAGTTATTTAAAAAAATTGAAAAAAATATGAGTGACCTAAGTGACCTGATTTAAATATTAGTGACATAATTTGAACAAATAAAATATGAGTGACATAATTATAATATTACAAAAACTTGCTTAATATTCTATACGGTTCCCACTAATATTATCGGTAACAATATTAGACAATGATTGCATGTAGGTAAAGTTCACTTGCAGTAGCCTTGGATGGAAGATCTCAGATTTTAAGTTAATAATATAAATTTTTTGAGACAATGATGATAAACATCATGATATCAAACGTTGTTGTCCTTTAAGAGTTCAAGCAAGGGTTATAGACTTTTGTAATCGTTTAAACTACCTGAAAGTGATGTTGCTAAATATCATTTATATGTTTAGACTATGTCTTAACCTTTCGTATGGATTATAAAGATAAAGATTAAGTTGGGACCTAATTCTATGTCAAAGTAATCAATATTTTGTTATGTAAATTGAGGGTATAAAAACCACTTAAA
>BJCO01386752.1:0-11241 GCA_018326465.1 Flaveria floridana | reverse complement strand
TTTTTACCAATTGAATTGTTATATGATCGAGCGTTTTTAACACCCCTCCTCAATTCAATTGGAGAATACATCATTTAGCCCTAGTTTTTCACAGAGATAATGATGTTGTTTGATTCCCAATCCTTTAGTAAACAGATCAGCAGGCTGCTGATCAGTTCCTATTTTTTCAACCTTTAAAATTCCAGCCATAATTTTCTCACGTAAAAAATGCAAATCAATTTCGAAGTGTTTCGTACGATCATGAAAAACAGGATTAGCTGTTATCAAAACGGCTGCATTATTATCATAAAAAAGCTTAACTGGTAGAACCTGTTCTACTTTAAAATCATTTAAAAGTTTTAAAATCCAAATTAATTCACAAGCAGCACTACACATAGCACGATATTCAGCTTCCGCTGAAGACCGCGATACTGTCTGCTGCTTTTTGCTTTTCCATGAGACTAAAGAGCATCCTAAATATATACAAAATCCAGTAACACACCTTCTTGAGACCAAACATCAACCCCAATCTGAATCAGCAAACCCAACTAACTCAAGACTACTAGATTTACCAATTAACACACCTTTACCAGGAGAACTCTTTAAATATCTCAATAAACGTAAAGCAACTTGAAGATGAGAATTTAAAGGTGAATGCATGAATTGACTAAGACAATGTATGCAATATCAGGACGTGTTAAAGTCAGATATATTAACTTCCCTATTAATTTTTGATATTCTGTAACATTTTTTAACTCATAATCTCCTTTAAATGAATTATCTTTATCAGTGACTACAAAATTTTGTTCAATCGGATTTGACACTGGTTTACAAGCAAGCATACCAAAACTGGACAACAGCTCTAAACAATACTTTCTCTGAGTTAAGGTTATTCCAGTAACAGTTCTAATTACTTCAATACCGAGGAAATATTTCAATAAGCCTAAATCCTTAATCTTAAAACTGTTACTTAACACCTGCTTAACTTTATCAATTTCAGATTTACAGCTACCTGTTAATATAATATCATCTACATAGACAAGTATAGCAACAAAGGCAGAATTATTATTTTTAACAAACAGAGAGTAATCATTAATACTTTGTGTAAACCCAGCTTCTAGCAGCACTTTTGTTAGCTTTTCATTCCACTTACGGGGAGCTTGTTTTAAACCATAAAGTGACTTAACCAACTTACACACCCTAGTATCATTTTTATCAAAAAAACCTTCAGGCAAAGTCATATACACATCCTCCTCTAAGTCACCATACAAAAATGCATTGTTAATGTCAAGTTGATATAATTCCCAATTATTATAAACTGCAACAGTTAACATACACCTAATAGTTACCATTTTTACTACCGGTGAAAAAGTTTCATCAAAATCTATACCTTCACGTTGGCTATAACCTTTTGCTACAAGCCTTGCCTTATAACGCTCTACCTCACCAGTTGATTTATATTTTATTCGGTAAACCCACTTGCAGCCTATAGGACTTCTATCTTTAGGTAGATCAGTTATTACCCAAGTGTTATTTCTATATAAAGCCTCCATCTCCTTGTTCATTGCACTAACCCAATTTTTATCAAGACTAGCTTCTCTATAGTACTTAGGTTCAACTGATTTATCTAACATGGAAATAAAAGCTGAATTTTCAAACGACAGTTTTGAGTAATTTATAACCTTTTCTATTCCATATTTTACTTTACTTTCAATTACAAAATCTTTATATTTTTTAGGTAAAACAGATGTACGGTCAGATCGTCTAAATGTGTTCAATTCATTACTGTTAGAACTTCCACCCTCAGGAGTACTTGAACAACGAGACTCATTTTCAGTTCTATTCACAGGATATGCATGATCTTTAAGACTCCTGACTGATTCATCAGAATTGATTACAGGGGTTTCTGATGTTGATCTATCTTGAATATCACCACGTTTATGATCAGCAAAACTTTCACTACTTGAGTCATCATGACGGGCAATATTTGGATTAACATCAGAACTATCACAGCCTATTTTATCTTTTAAATCAGTGGTACCAAGAAGATTGCCAACACCCTCTTTGAACAATTCCTCCTTTTCATCATTGGGGGATTCTTGTTCAAAACAAAAATCGAACACATTTAGGCTGTCTAACAAATCACTTTCAGTTTTATTTTCTTTTATTTTGAAAGGAAAAATTTGTTCATAGAATTTCACATCTCGAGAAAAAACACAGATTTTGTTTCAAAATCAACCAATTTATACGCCTTTTTCTGATTAGAATAACCAATTAGCACACACTTAGAGGATCTAAAATCAAACTTAGAAGAAGGATTCAAGATAGTAGCAAAACACAGACAGCCAAATGTGCGTAAGTGATCTAAAGAAGGTTTACAATTATATAACAATTCATAAGGTGACTTTCCAAACAGCACAGAAGATGGTGTCCTGTTAATCAAATAGACAGCAGTTAAAATACATTCACTCCACATAACAAGTGGCAACCCTGCCTGAAACATAAGAGACCTAGCTACATTAAAGAGATGTCTATGTTTTCTTTCTACCACCCCGTTTTGTTGTGGAGTATAAATACAAGACGTTTGATGTAGAATGCCATTTAAAAAACAGAACTGTTCCATCTGCTTATTTATAAATTCCGTTCCATTGTCTGAGCGGAAGCTTTTAACAGTCTTATTAAATTGAGTTTTCAAAAGGCTTACAAAGTTACAAACATTTTCAAACACCTCATATTTAGCCTTTAACAAATACACCCACATAGCTCTAGAAAAATCGTCAACAATAGTAAGAAAATATCTAAACCCCTCCTTACTAGTAACTTTAAAAGGTCCCCATAAATCTAAATGAACTAATTCACCTAACTCTTTAGATTTGTGATTACTTAATGGAAAAGGTAGTCTTGTTTGTTTAGCTTTATGACATATATCACACGGTTGATTTAAATCATTTTTCCTCAAATTTAATTGTTCTTTTAAAACACCTAAAACTTGTTGAGATGGATGGCCTAACCTATTATGCCAAGTTTCTGTAGACAAACTGTTATTCACAAAATTTGAGTTGCTATTCATAATCCCTATCTCACCTCGTGAAGCATCTTCAAAGAAATACAACCCATCTACAGGTTTACCAATCATTAGAAGGTTCTTTTGAGACAAATCCTGAACATGACATACAAACTCATCAAACCAACACCCTACCTTATTATCTTCTGACAATTTGAACACAGAGAGTAGGTTCACACAATACTCGGGAACAACCAACACATCTTGTAAAACAAATTTCTTACTTAACTTTAAGTTTCCAATTTTTTCAATTTTTGCAAAAGTTCCATTTGGATGCTTAACAGTTAAGTTTAAATCAGAAACATCAACACAATCTGTCATATTTTTATCAGACACTGTCATATGTTGGTTAGCCCCGGAGTCCACTATCCACCCTCTATTTAGTTTACAACTAGTTTCAACTGCCGAGCAAAAGAACTGGTCACTATTTATTCTAACATTACCTGCCATATTAACACTTCCTACTTCATCTGCCTTCTTCTCACTTATTAATGCCAAAAGCTTTGCAATCTGATCAGGTGAAAAAGAATGAGCTGAAGTAGATTGTTCAGCACTGCTATTATTCGAGGAGGAAGATTTAAAACCGTTTTCCCGTTTTTTATAATTTTCTGGATAACCTATTAGTTCAAAACACTTTTCAACAGGATGTCCATTTTTATTACAGTGAGAACATTTTATAATTGGATTTCTAATAGGTTTTCTTTTAGAATCAAAACCTTTCGCAACAAAAGCAGTTGCTTGATTTTTATTTATAGAATTAATTCCTCTATGTGACTCCTCACTTGAAATAATAGCAAATGCTGTTTTAACAGAAGGTAAAGGTTCCTTAGTAAGAATGCTAGTTCTAATAGGCTGATAAACTTCATCAAGACCCATTAAAAACTGCATTAATTTTATTCTTTGGTTAAATTCAGAGTTGTCTTTAGCAGCAGCACATGTGCAAGTAGGTAAATCGGTCATTGATTCAAATTGCCTCCACATGGAGTTCAATTTGTGATAATATTCAGAAATAGGCATACCACTTTGAGTGATCGAATTTATTTTTTGATGCAAACTAAAAATCATAGAACCATCAGTTTTACTATAGGTTTCTTTCAATTCTTGCCACACTACGGCTGCATTTTTTGAAAAGATTTGCCCCAAGAACAGTTCTTCAGAAACAGAGTTAAGAATCCAAGAGAGTACAACAGAGTTACACCTATCCCACTGACCACCCAATATATCATTATCCACAGATCTCACACAAGAACCATTGATAAATCCAAGTTTATTTTTAACTTGCAATGCTAATTCCATAGAATTACGCCAAACAAGATAGTTTTCAGTGCCTTTTAGTTTAAAGCTAATTATGGTTAGAGTGCTAGTGTCACTAGGATGTAAGTATAGAGGATTTCCAAAATCTAATTTGCTTATTAAGGTGTTACTAGTATCTATATTATTATGTTCATTAGTATCACTCACAGAACTATCATCAATATGAGGTATATCAGCCATGATTCAACACAGAATGTCAATTTAAAATATCATAAAATTTGACACACAAAATTTGATACAAACAACAGTAGATATCAAGAAGTAAAATGAAACAATTAACATGCACAAAGAAACCAGTGATTAGTCACTAGTAATCAGGGATCCAATACCGGTGTCACTGACCGGTCAATATATGCCTATTACAAAATAATAGTGAAAAAAAACGAAACTAATAAGTTGAGTGAGTACTTACAGAGCTCCAAGGCAGCAGGTAAAGTAAACACAACTTACAGTGGGTATGCAAGAAGATTTATGAGGATTATCAAGAACTTTATCCACGTGGGCTTGTCTTGAACAATCACGAAACAACACTTGTATCCGTTTTTTGCGAACACAAGATCTTCACCGGAGATCAATCCACTCTCACAATATGTGACTGAAATGGTCAAGAACAAACAGAAGACGTCTCAATCCCAGAATCTAGCCCATACAACTTAGAACGAAACCCTAATCGAACAAAAACCCGTTTCAAATCCTTAATTAATGGATTTTACAGATTTAAAACCTTTTGATTAGATCAAGAGCCAACGAAGCTCTGATACCATGATAAAATTTGAACAAATCATAGTTTGAAAAGAACACTCAAAAGATTAGACAAAACTAAAATCAAAAGTTTATTAAAAAACTTAATAACAACAAGATGAATCATATGAACTAGAAGATTACATACGATCAAAGAACTATTAGCAGCGGAGAAGATGCTAATCTTTGAGATCAAACTAAAACACACAAAGAATAAAACTAGGGTTTCGTCTATACCGGAGAGAAGATGAATTAAAATGATGAATAGAGTTAGAATAATAATCTAATTAAACTTCTCTTTATAAACCCAGAACTATTGCTACTAAAAACCCAACTCTAGTATTCCACTCTTCCACTTTAAGTCCAAGAGCCCAGTCCATTAGATCCATAGCAACATTTTGTGTAGCCTTTATGAGTCCAGTTCTATCATCAAGTCCAACTAACATAACCTGCACACACTAATCACACAATAAATACAAGCCTTTAAACCAAAAAACTGTATTTAATTTTTTTTACCAATTGAATTGTTATATGATCAAGCGTTTTTAACAATCAACAATGATAAAAATGATGATTATCCAAATGGATATAATCAAATGGCTTTGTAGAGCCCGAGAGACCACTAAAGGCAAGATATATCGGCAGCGACAATGCCTTCACATAATAAACTTTTAAACAAGATCAAGAAGTTTAACATCTTTAATTGGACTGAAAAAAAAAAAAACTAAATGGGGGTATTACATTGGTAGGCCCCGCTTATTGAACCGTTAAGTCCGCACCACATTGTTTTTTATTCATTTCAAACAAACTGACCGTTTGATTTACTCGGAGCCAAAAAAAAACCGAATGCAAAAGTAGCCGTTGCTCTCGTTTTCGTCGACTCAATTCATCAAAACCCTAGCCCCTATAATTTCTACAATCTACATAACATCTTCTTCTTCATTATACACTGAACCTGTTCGAAATAATCCCCCACAGAAACGTCAGTAATTTTGTACCCACTTGAACAAACCCTAGAAACTTTAAAGGCTTTCTACTGCACAAATGGCTTCAAAAACTGCGAGCAAAGACATAATCACTCTCCGTGGATCCACCGCCATCGTCAGCGAATTCTTCGGTAAAATGTTCTTTCCCCAATTTGTTCTTTGATACGTGGGTCTGTTTGAAATTCTTGATGCTAATTATTCTTGATTTCTGCAACCCCTTTTCAGGTTATGCAGCAAATAGGTAAGAACCACTACTCTACTAGTGATTTCTTGTTTTAAGAGTGAATTTTTGTTTGGGTTTGAGTCGAAATTGTTGTATTTAATGGGGGAAATCGGGATGTGTAGTATTCTGTACAATCGTGGTGTTTACCCTGAAGAAAGTTTTGGGAGAGTGAAGAAATATGGGCTTCCATTGCTGCTTTCTCAAGATGAAGGTGTTAAGACATTCATTGCGAATCTGAACACACAGCTTTCTGGTAAACATCTAACATCTTTGATAAACTTATGTCATAAATGACAAATCTTGATAGGATTTAGGTAAAGTTTTTGTTGTATTTTGCTCATGTGATTCGCTTATGATGTGAAGAATGGCTGGAAGCTGGGAAGTTGCAAAGGATTGTTCTTGTGATTATGAGCAAAGCCACCAATGAAGTACTTGAAAGGTGGAATTTCAGTATAGAGACTGATAGAGAAGTTGTTGAAAAAGGGTAAGATATTGTTAGTACTTTTAGTATCATGATCCATTGTTTTGATTTCGGTTTACCGTTTGTTGATTTGCAGAGTTTCAAGAGAGAAGAGTGATAAGGAAATCATGAGGGAGATTCAAGCTATCATGAGACAGATTGCATCCAGCATCACATACTTGCCATGCCTTGATGAACCCTGTAAGGATTAACGTATTTTTGGATATTAACAGGAGTTTTTGATGCTGTTGATCTTGTTATATTGATCTTTTTTGTTAATCTCTGTCAAAGTGGATGTTTTTCCCTTGTTTGATGTATTTATCATGGTTCAATTGCAGGTATATTTGATGTGTTAGCATATACTGATATGGATGTTGCAGTACCATTCACTTGGACAGAGAGTGATCCAAAACTGATAGCAAATCCCCAAATGGTGAAATTGCACTCGTTTGATACCAAGGTAACATTGAAAGTCCCTTCGTTTATCCTACTATTTTTATGGGTTCACTTGGTGTTTGGGATTGCTTATCTGATTGTTTGTGAGAAATAGGTAGTTTTAAATAAAAAATTTTACATTTTATGTTTCAAAGTGCTTCTTTAAGCATATAAGAAGCTTTAATCCCAAACACCCTCTTGCTACCAGAACCCTTCGTTTATCCTACTATTTTTATGGGTTCACTTGGTGTTTGGGATTGCTTATCTGATTGTTTGTGAGAAATAGGTAGTTTTAAATAAAAAATTTTACATTTTATGTTTCAAAGTGCTTCTTTAAGCATATAAGAAGCTTTAATCCCAAACACCCTCTTGCTACCAGAACCCTTCGTTTATCCTACTATTTTTATGGGTTCACTTGGTGTTTGGGATTGCTTATCTGATTGTTTGTGAGAAATAGGTAGTTTTAAATAAAAAATTTTACATTTTATGTTTCAAAGTGCTTCTTTAAGCATATAAGAAGCTTTAATCCCAAACACCCTCTTGCTACCAGAACCCACAATCACATCATTATGGAACCCGATAATGAGAGGGAGGTTTTTCATTGTTGTTTTCATGTGCAGATACACAAGGTTGACACCTTAGTGTCTTACAAGAATGATGAATGGGATGAGCAGTAAAAGATGGTTTTTTCTCTAATAAACTTATGTTACTGTTGTTGTTGGTCCTTAAAGAATAAAGACTGATCGATGTGAATCATTTTGATTCACTTTTTCAGTAAGTTTGCTTAAGAGGAATGAGATATGAATCCGGAAACTTGTTTTCATAACTCTCATGAAAATTGTTACTTCTCTTGGTTTACAGTGATACTAGTATTAAATCCCGCGCTGCGACGAGTAGCGTAAAATCATGTCAATTAGCATCAATCACACACACCATTAGTGACCATCAACACCGGAAAAACTCGTATTAAAAAAAAATAAAAACGGGAAAAAATAAAACTAAATGAAAGATAGATGTAAAACATTAAACCCTGCAGGTGAAATGTAAACCATTAAAACAATAAATAAGTCGATCTAAGAACCGCGTATTGTGACGTGGCTGTTAAATGAATATAATAAGCGTAAAACGTTAAACCACACGCGCACGTTGCTGCGTGATAATTCGTAAAATTTAATCCGAATAATAAAATGAAAAATTGTAAAGATGAAAAGTATAGGGAACAAAAATTAAAAATAAAAAATTATAAGGGTTAAGTTGTAAAATATGTAAAAGCATTGGGTTAAAAGTTAGAAAAAATTAAAAATAAAAAAACAAACAAACACCAGTACAAACCACTAAAACTTAAATACAACTCATAATGCACAAACTAATTGGTAATTAGTGTTATATATAATCATTTAAATCTGAAAAGGCATAAAGGTAATTTAATATACCAATGATCCTTAGTTAAAATGGTTGAGTCAAAGTAATGATGAGTTTAACATGCCAATGATCCCTAGTAATATACCAATGATCCTTAGTAATTTAATATATACTCATTAAAAAATAAAGGGATGTATTAGGTTAAAGGCTCACATATAATAAAAAAGAGTTTTTAGGTATCTCATTTATGATGAGTTTTTTCTTAAGGATGATCTCAGGTTACGTACTTAAGTATTGCAGATGATCCGATGGGTCAGTGATCGGTCAGTAATCCAATTTTTCGTTCAAAAAAAGTAAAATATAAGGTGATTGAATGATTCAAGACACTTTCTTTAATGCCAAAATATTAACAGTTTTACAATTGAGAGCGGAAACATGGAATATGAAGTGCCATTAACTTCTTAACAGTCAAGAATATATGCATTTCATACGCAATTATCCATGATCCCATACGTAATAAGTTACATCATCTTAGCATAATATTTACATCTCAATAGTACATATAACTCTATGCATTTCGAAGGATGGAGTCCGCATTGGCTCTATTTATTATAATGGTAAATCATATCAAAATGGTAATCTTAAATCTTAATTAGCTAATACCACGGTAAATAACACCATGGCAAAGCTCGTCCATAAAATCAATGTTTCTAGTAACATATCTTGAATTCTCTCAAGCAGATCCATCATGTACGAGACAATAAGTCATGAAAATTATCTTCCATTTAAAATATATTGTCTTCAGTATGGATCAGCACGTGATGCACTTCCTCAAACAAGCAAAATTGATCATTAGCCCTGAAAGTTGTACACTGAATAACAATCATAACTCTTCTATAGGTAAATCATAATAGATAGTCAATGTGTATATAAGACATCCAACTAAACAACTAATAGTCAAAGACCTTAATTGAAACGTGTAAACAAAAACACTTCAATCATCATGCATATATTCTTTTAGTAACAGTCAAACTCTACATGTAAGAGATAATGATGGAAGACTTATGTGGATTGATTTTAACATTTTTATGTGGATTTTGATGCAAACAATGAACAATTTATTACTTAAAGCGTTGGAGTTATTAAGTAACGTGCGTGAATATGTTGTTGTTCCTTTTGATTAGCTCATTTCTCTTGCATCTTTTTCAAATATATGTGTTTGTTGATATGCATAGTATAAGTGCAAACCTGCTTAAGTTTTTCAAGATACAAAGAAAAACAATTATATTATTAGGACAATAAAATACCCGGTCACCGAACGAGTATAAAAATAGTTGTATCTAATTTTACATTTACAAAAATTTAACTGTGAAATTATGCTCTCATCCACAACAATGCGTCCAAAATGCTTAGGTCATATTATTGACGGATTATCAATTATGAACCAAGAATATTGACTGCTCACGAACAATATGAGATTTGTTTAGTATGTTACAATATATAAGAGAGAGAGAGAGGTTACGGGACAAAGTGTTTTTTCGTGCGAAGCATACAAAGTTATCACCCAAGAATGAAGTTTACGGGTGAAATTATAACACAAGTGTAAGAATTAATCACGCAGAGATGAAATTATCACGCAAATGTATAATTATCACGCAAGAAATTATTCTTACGTGATAATTCCATCTTTACTTAATAATTCCAGGCGAGTACAATTCATCTTGCTTAACTATCACTTTGTTTTTATGTAATTATTATTCTTTTTACGTGATAATTCCACTCCAATATTTCATACAAAAACAATTTGTATACTAACCGCGGTTAAAAAAAAAAATCTTCCTCTGAATGACAAATTTACCCTTACTTAGAGGTGACATCACCAGTCTTTACTTGTATATCTTCTTCTTCAGAAATCTGATGATAAACCCTAGCAATCCAACACAAAACTAAAGACTAGGGTTTTAAAGACTATAGATTGCAAATCACCACTGAGCAGCTGCTGGTATGAACTATCTTCCTATATATTAGGGTTCTTGTATCCGCATTAATTTTATATATAAATTATATATTATATTACCAGCGGTGAGTCTAACCGCTGGTAATACAAATCTGGACCGTTGGATCAGGCTGAAAATAAATCCTGACCCTTCAAAGTCGACGGTTTTGACGGTTACAGTATGGTTTTCGGAGGTTATGGCAGTTCAGCGGAGGTTATGGCAGTTCAGCGGAGGTTATCATTAGTTTTTTCAGCAGTGGACATATATCCTTCTATAAACTATCCACGTTGCATGTTCCTAAGCAGTTAAAACTGAACATGGGAGGTTACCAGTGGTTTTTACAGCAGTCCACATATTCGCAGATTGTGAAACATGGGTTGCAGTTATCCCTATAATTGCGACCTGTCATCTATAAAAGCAGACATTGTTTTTACTTTGTTCTTTCATTTTTTGTACGTGGATGTTGTACAAGCTGTCATTATAAAAGCAGGGTTACCTGCTGTGTTGCTCTTGTATTTTTGTTCCTGTATCAAATGGCAGACGAGGTCTCAATGGAAAGCTCCTTCTCAGCTTCATCTCACGTCCAAAGTCCTGCGGTAAGTAGCCTAATTAGCATAAACAATTTCAATATTGTACTACATTCTGATGTAATATATTGTTTTATCCTGGTATACAAAATC
>BJCO01386712.1:0-2500 GCA_018326465.1 Flaveria floridana | reverse complement strand
GAGAGATAGAGAGAGGTGATGGATCTTGTCAAAGTAATTAAGTCGGTGGTGGGTCCAAGATGTTTTTTCTTCTTCTTTATGTTCTTAAGGGTAGTTTAGTATTTTGACAAATGTTTTAATAGAGAAATTTAACGACGTTAAGACTAATGGACTTTTGATGATATTAATCACTGAGCCTAGGGAGAAATTGTAGAGGTCAAACCATGTAGGGATTGAACCTAAAAGCTCTGGATATCAAAACGAGATTTTGAAGATCTGATCGCATGAGAACTTTGATCCGTGCGAGAAGCTAGTTCTCGCGTGATACCTTTTTGGTTAGTATATATAGTTTGCTTATTTCATTATGTTCAACGAGTCTTGATATTGTACGAATAGTATACCTGTACTCTTTATCAGAGAGCAATACAACTGGAACTTATTTACGTGTTGCCTGTTTCTACTTAATATCTCACGTCTTCTTGTTCTTATCATGTTACCATGAGTGATTTCATTCCGCGTCTTCCTCATGAGATCAATCTATAATGAATTTCACGATCCTTACAATTGGTATCAGAGCCTTGTGTGCTCTAAATCAATTCGGTTAGAACTTGAAGTAATTTAAAGAGTTTTGAGCTACATAATCGGTTTCAACTTGAAGTTTGAATCGGTTTGATTGAGTTTGTGCTGATTTTTGATGTGTTTGACATCAGAAAGAAGTTAAACAATCTTATTTGAAGATTTTAAAACATTTTCATGTTTAAAATGGCTTTAAATGATTTAATTAGTGATAATTAGGATAAACTTAAACTAAATTCACTAATTTGAAGCTCAATTATCAATTATCAAGAAATTGGTGAGTAGTTTCAAGTGGAAAAGGTCTGAATTACAGTGAAGAGAATCTGTGAAAACTTCCTATTCGCACGCGAAAACTTGATACTTCACGTGAAAAGTTATACAATTCGCAAAAGTTTGTTACAAAAAGATTCCCTTCGTGTTAGAAGTTAGAGTTGTCGCTCGAGAAGTTCAATATATCAAGATATTTTGTAAAGTTTGAAATTTAAAATTTACAATGGCCATCAATCCCAATCCGAAGAATCTCACTACTACCTTAAGTTTAGATAATGAGATTGGAACAAGCACTAAACCACCAACACTTATAAGCGAAGATGATTATTGTAAGGACTACACTTAGAGGCTGAAACACCTTTATGCTGCCATCTCTAATGACTCACTTACTTGCATGAGTTAGTGAAAAGTCAATGCTTTTGTCAACTATAGATTAAGGTGTTGAGTCTTAACTTTCCGAATATATACTTTTATCCTTTTTGTAATAGATAAGGATGTGAGCTATGACATGTAATAGTCATTAGTCAAAAGAAAATCTTCATTTTGACTCTACATTGATCTTGTTGTCTAGATTAGTGTTTCCAGCTAGCCTTCAAAGTATGGCCAGCTTTAAGATATAGTATAAAGTATCTGAAGTATTTGTATTTTCTATGTAAGATTTGTAACACTCGTAAGAACTTGAAAGCAATATACATCATTTTTGAAACCATACTTGAGTGTTCTTGTTTTTTTATTGTTCTATTCTTTTACTTATGTTCTTTGTTTCATCTTAAGCTGGTTCCCTGTTTGATCTGCAAGTGTTATAACTCTCCTAAACTGTGAAACTATTGCATTGATTCCCTACACCGATCCTGCAATTGATATCAAAGCATTTCAGGCTCTTTATTGTAAGATCTCACCATCTTAGATCTCTGTTTCCAGCTAGCCTTTAAAGTATGGCCAACTATAAGATATAGTATAAAGTATCTCAAGTATTGTATTTTCTATGTAAGATTTGTAAAACTCGTAAGAACTTGAAAGCAATATACATCATTTTTTAAAACCATACTTGAGTGTTCTTGTTATTTTTATTGTTTTAATCTTTTACTTGTGTTCTTTGTTTCATCATAAGCTGGTTCCCTATTTGATCTGCAGGTGTTATAACTCTCCTAACACTGTGAAACTATTGCATTTACTCCCTACACCGATCCCGCAATTGATATCAGAGCATTTCAGGCTCTTTATTGTATGATCTCACCATCTTAGATCTCTTCAGTCTCACAAAACACTTATCAGCTCAAATAGCAGCTATCTTAAGGGCTGATATAAAAACCGGAACCATGACAAAGTCCCCACTGATCACTCATGATGACTTTGATACTTGGTGCTGTTAGGACCGTGTACGTACGGAGTACTAACTGATTCTTCGTTGTACCAGATCAAATAGTGCGGAATCCTATTTGATTGGCGATCCAATCAGTGAGAACGAATTCAAGATCAATCCTAACGATTAGAAAACGTTATGAATTGACTCGTAATGATCTGAAACGCTCTATGAAGTTGGAATGGTCGAACAGCACGTTCTGGGTCGGCTAGGGTTTCTTGTATTCGAAGTGTCCTATTTTTCCACGAACTAGGTGGTATTTATAGGTAAGGGTTTCTCATTCGGGCGACTGAACCATTCGGAAAGTTCAGT
>BJCO01386700.1:0-15040 GCA_018326465.1 Flaveria floridana | reverse complement strand
AACTTCATAGAATGTTTCTGATCGATTCTAATCAATTCTTAACGTATTCTCATCGTTAGTTTTGATCGGATTAACGTTTTCCCTGATTGGATCGCCAATCAAATAGGATTCCGCACTATTTGATCTGGTTTCATGTTGAATCAGTTAGTACTCTGTCCGTACACGGTCCTAACATCTTTCGGTTTGACTAACCCGCCAGCTGCCTTTAGGGATTTGATGAATCAAGTGTGTCATCCCATCTTAGATAAATCAGTGATTGTGTTCATTAATGATATCCTGATTTATTCGAAGAGCGAGGAAGAACATGTCGGCCACATACGAGAGGTATTAGAGACACTTAGGAGAGAGAAGTTCTATGCCAAATTCTCTAAGTGTGCCCTTTGGTTACGTGAGGTTCAGTTTTTAGGTCACGTGGTTAATGCTGAAGGAATCATGGTAGACCCGGCAAAGGTTGATGCGGTGATGCAATGGAAGTCTCCAAAGACGCCATCCAAGATTTGTAGTTTTCTGGGTTTGGCGGGATATTACAGGAGATACATTCAGGATTTTTCCAAGATAGCCTCACCTTTGACTAAGTTGACTCGTAAGGATGTGAAGTTTGTGTGGGGTCGGAAACAGGAGTGTGCTTTTGAGGAGTTAAAGACGAGATTGACTCAAGCTCCTGTTTTGACATTACCCGAAGGGAGTAAAGACTTAGTGGTATATTTGGATGCTTCTTATTCAGGTCTAGGTTGCGTGTTAATACAACGTGGAAGGGTAATAACATATGCATCCCGACAGCTGAAACCCCACGAAATCAATTATCCCACCCATGATTTGGAGTTAGCAGCTGTGGTCTTCGCGTTGAAGATTTAGAGGCACTACCTATACGAGACTTTCCATTCATCTATGCTTGTAAGACTTTTCATTCATCATTTTCCCCTGTGTAACATTCATTAGCTTCCATTGTTATTTTTTTATTTCTTGGTATTACATTTTAGGGAGCATAATACTTTTATGATCTCTTTCATTTTGTCATAAACATTATAGCATTAAATACCTTTTTCTAGAAATAAGGCATATATAAACTAATGCAGTAACATAGTCATATTAAATATCTATCAACTTCTAGTCACACTTAGTCAGGTATCCTTGATAAAATATCCTAATTGTCTTCTAATGCGGATAATAGTGACCTCATACGGGTGGTTATTTAGGATGCGGATGACTTAATGGTGTGTTGGTAGCTTATATTTATAAATGGCTAAGTATAGGCCAACGCAAATGACCAACCATTGATGTGGATGATCAACACCTAATGCAGATGAACAACATCTTATGCAAATGTACAACATCTTATAATTTTTAAGTATATGCTGATGCCTGTAAGAAAATCCAATATGGGTAACAGTACTAATGTGGATGAGTTTAAAGACTAACGTAGGCAAGTGTCAATACGGATGAGTAAACATGTTAATGCGGGTAACAGTCTTCAATGTGGATGGGTTAAGGCTCAATGCAGAGGAAGTAATATTGAACAATGCAACTAAGTAAGGGTCAATATGAATAGTTTAAGATAAAATATATGTTTGACAACTCTAATGCGGGTAAGGGTATAATATGCGGCAGTTCGAACCCTATTGTTTGATGTCGTACTTAACGTTTCTCCTATAATACCAATAAAACCTAGTTTCTAGAAATAGATCTAGGCCTTACGTATGACATATAATACATATATTATGAATGAAAACAATCTTTTTTTATGACTAACACTACTGTTTTTGAAGAAAACAATTCATTCGCTCATTGCGAGCTTTTTGTAAGCTAAAAAAGTAATTGAAAAGTTATATAAAAATTTAAGTATTGTTGTCTTAGTTGTGTGGATTGTATAATACTATAATTAAAAATTTAAATCCCTACTCAGTTTCCCATTTTCTATTACCCAATTATTAACTCTCTATTGGTTGCAAAGATACATATATCCATTGTCTAGTGTTTATTGAAACTAACCTTAACAAGGTACTTTTCCCGCGCATTGCCATAGGGAGATTAATAGAATTACCATTATGCATCGTTTCGAGAATTGGTTTACGCTCAACGTGTAACGCCCCGTTCCGGATACCTTACTGTTGGTCATTCATAGCATTACATATAATACAATTCTTAAAATAATGCAGCGGAAGTCATTAACAAAAACCATTCATTTTATTTATAATTACTATCGTTATGCAATACAACATTGTTTAAACTAAAAACAACACTTTCCTCGATTGCATTGCAAAACAACAATAATATGTGTGAATGGATGTCAATCTTGCACTGCCGAGTAGCCTCCCCACGTGCTACCCTCAGCAACCATTACCTGCCAACTGAAAATGCATAAAAATCAGCGTTGCTGAGTGAGTTCTAGTTTTAGTATATAAAAATACCTTACACATTTCATACATAAAATACTCTTTTCATATAAACACTTTCTTTACTTTCACACATGTTCATTCGTTATCGCACGTATTCATTCATTTCATACTTTATCATTTCATTTGTTATCGCCCGCTTCGTACTTTATCTTTATCTTTCGTTATCGTTTGTTTCGTACTTCATCCTTATCTTTTGTTATCGTTCGTTTCGTACTTTATCCTTATCTTTCGTTATCGTTCATTTCGTACTATATCATTCATACTTCATTACTTTGCTCGTTTCGTACTGATTTAGATCCTGTCAGGCTTTTCCCCCATCGTGGTCTGAAACCACCACTCCGAGCACAAAGCTCCATTACTAATTGGCACAAAGCTCGTGGCCCGAAGCCACCATTCTAGGCACAAAGCCCCGTTTCTAACTGGCACAAAGCCATATCATATCTTGGCACAAAGCCCGGGGTCGAATGACAAGGATCCCGTTTCATACTATGGGTTCAGTCACCAAGACTGATCCCCTGTCTGTGTACCCTCACGGGTTAAAATCGCACGTTATAAAACATACAGTTGAGCTATCAACTCATAAAGAGTTGTGATCCTCCTTTAAATCTGCTTGCAAGCCTTTTCTTTCTTTCATTACGTTTCACTTTTCATCTTTGTTATCTTTCACTTCGTTATGTTATACTATACGTTCATTCATACATTCGTCATACTACGTAAAGTAATAACATAATACTTAACGTATATTATATAATAATATAAATACGTTTTGAAAACCAATAAAAGATAACATCTCATAAACATATGCATATCATACATTCATCATAACATCATGCATATACTATTCATAAACCCTCACTTATTCATGCTTAGAATAAACCAAAACAGCCCACAAGTCAAACTATGGTCAAACCCTAAAAGTCTGTTTTTCCTCAAAATTTTAGAAAAATTTCTAAGTGTTAGGCGCATGGGAATTATTTGGGCGCATCGGCCCTGTTTGGACGTTTCTCCACTATGCAGGCACATGAGCCTACACATGACCATTTCAACAGTTAGGCGCATGAGCCTCTTGGGTGCACGGGCACTATTCAGACGCATCAGTCTATACTTAGAATTTTCAAAGGCAAATCTAGGTGCATGGATTACTGTTTGGGCGCATCATCTTACTTAAAAACTTTTCTAAGGCAAACACTAGGCGTATGGACCCTGTTTGGGCGCATGAGCACCTACTTATGCATTTCTAAGTTGTTTTTTGATCCCAAATATCATCATAACCTGTCCTAAGATTGTTACACCCATTCCAAACCTCAGACAAGCATTTACAACTATAAAACATCAGCATACAACATACATACATACATACGGTTGGTTATATGCATAACAGTTGTAAAAATGATTTTTGCATAAATTTTCAGCCCTAAAACTTTTAAAACAAGAGAAAACTGGGGTCTAGAAACTCAGCTTAGCTGCTTTCAAGTTCAAACTCTTCAACTTGAGCTTTTCAAAAGCTTCTAACACCTATACATGTCCAAGGACGCATAACTGAATGCATTTAAACACATAAGAACATGTATATTTCCGTTACATGGTCAAAAATCCTTAAACCGAACCCAATTATACTAAATCTTACTTACCTTTGAATATTTCAGCCTCTTCTTCTTGAACAACCGAGAGAAACTTCGGTTTCTTCTTTCTCTTCTTCTTTTTGTCAAAAAGGAGATGGGATAGGATGATATGAGTGGCCATATCTTAAATATTATTATAATATTTAACGTTTACCTTTTACACCTTACCCCTTCCTTTATGTTCCCTTTTCTTTTCTTTCTAGACACTTTTATTTCTTTTCTTCTTATTTCTTTTCTTTTATCCTAGACAAAATTTTTCGGGTGTTACAAGTCCACCCCTCTTAAAGAGGTTTCGTCTCTGAAACTTGTCACTCTTCGAATAACTATGGGTAATGCTGTCTCATCTCCTCTTCAGTCTCCCACGTAGACTCGGAACCCCTTCCTGTGCTTCCACTGTACTAGTACAAGTGGAACCACTTTATTCCTTAATCTTTTCTCCTTTAGATCAATGATTGGCACTGGTTGCTCCATGTAATTGAGCCGTTCGTCCACTTCGATATCATCCAATGGTACAATCATATCTTCGTCAGCTAAGCACTTTCTCAGATGAGATACATGGAATGTGGGATGAATTCCACTTAACTCATCTGGAAATTCTAACCTATAGGCCACCTCCCCTACTCGTGCGATGATTTGGAAAGGTCCTATATACCTCGGGCTTAGCTTGCCTCGCTTCCTAAACCGGATAATTCCTTTCCAAGGTGAGACCTTCAACATAACTCGATCACCCACCTCGAATTTGATCGGTCTATGCCACTTATCGGCATACGACTTCTGTCTATCCTTTGCTGTCTTCATGAAGGCCTTAATCCCTTCTAGCTTTTCAGTTGTAGCCTCGATCACTTCAAGGCTTCCTAACTCTTTCTGTCCAATATCACCCCAACATATGGGTGTTCTACACCTTCTACCATATAGCATCTCGTAAGGTGGCATACCAATGCTGGCATGATAACTGTTATTGTACGAGAACTCAGCTAACGGTAAGTGATCGTCCCAACTTCCTCCAAAATCGATCACGCATGCCCGGAGCATATCTTTGAGCGTCTGAATCGTTCTTTTAGACTGACCGTCCGTCTGAGGATAATAAACCATGCTAATATGTAGCCTCGTCCCCATCGCATCATGAAATCTCTTCCAAAACTTTGATGTGAATCGGGTGTCACGATCCGACACGATAGACACAGCACACCATGACGAGCTACGATCTCCTTAATGAATAGATCCGCCAATCTTTCGGATGAATACATCTCGCTGATCAGTAGGAAGTGAGCGCTTTTCGTCAGTCGATCAATAATCACCCATATGGTATCACACCCCTCGCCGTACGAGGTAGCTTAGTAATAAAATCCATGGTGATGTGCTCCCACTTCCACTCGGGTACATCCAACGGTTTGATCTTCCTGTATGGCTTCTGATGTTCTTCCTTCACTTGCAAACAAGTAAGGCACTTGCTCACATACTCTATCACATCTCGCTTCATACCCGGCCACCAATAGTCTTTCTTCATATCCTGATACATCTTCTTGGAACCAGGATGAATCGAGTATCGAGTCTTATGAGCTTCATCCATAATTCGTCCTTATAGATTGCCGTAACGAGGGATCCATATCCATCCATTTTGGGTCCTAACACCGAGAGTGTTTTCACCCAATTCTGCAACTAGATCTCTCATTCGTTCGGAATTTAGGCGATCCTCTTTCAATGCCTCCTCTTGAAAGTCTTTCACTTGGGTGATCACATCAGCGGTCATAACCAACTGATAAGCTTTCACCCGAATCGGCTCGGGTCTCTCCTTTCGGCTAAAGGCATCGGCCACAACGTTGTCCTTACCCGGATGGTAATGAATCTCACAGTCATAATCTTTGATGAGCTCTAACAATCTCCTCTATCTCATGTTAAGATTCTTTTGCTCAAAGAAATACTTCAAGCTCTTATGATCCGTGAAGATTGTGCACTTCATCCCGTACAGGTAGTGCCTCTAAATCTTCAACGTGAAGACCATAGCCGCTAATTCCAAATCATGGGCAGGATAACTGACTTCGTGGGTCTTCAACTGTTGGGATGCCTAGGCTATTACCCTTCCACGTTGCATTAACACGCAACCTACCCCAAATAAGATGCATCCGAATACACCACTAAGTCCTCACTCCCTTCGGGTAATGTCAAGACAGGAGCTTGAGTTAATCTCATCTTTAACTCCTCAAAAGCATCCTCCTATTTTCGACCCCATTCAAACTTCACATCCTTGCAGGTCAATTTGGTCAAAGGTGAGGCTATCTTGGAAAAGTCTTGGATGAATCTCCTGTAATAGCCCGCCAAATCCAAGAAACTACGGATCTCGGACGACGTCGTCTTTGGAGACTTCCATTGCATCACCACCTCAACCTTTGTCGGGTCTACCATAATTCCTTCAGCATTCACCACATGACCCAGAAATTGCACCTCGCGTAACCAAAACACACACTTAGACAATTTAGCATACAACTTTTCTCTTCTAAGTGTCTCCAATACTTCACGTATATGGTCGGCATGTTCTTCCTCACTTTTCGAATAAATCAGGATATCATCAATAAACACAATTACTGATTTATCTAACATCGGCCAACACACTCAGTTCATCAAATCCATAAAGGCAGCTGGCATGTTAGTTAGACCAAAAGACATAACGAGGAACTCGTAGTGTCCATAACTCGTGTGAAAAGCCGTCTTAGGAATGTCCCTCCCCTTCACCTTCAGCTGATGGTAACAAGATCAAAGATCTATCCTTAAAAACCAACTGGCACCTTGGAGCTGGTCGAACAAGTCATCAATCCTCGGTAGCGGATATCGATTCTTCACTGTCAGCTTATTCAGCTCTCGGTAGTCGATGCACATCCGTATACTACCGTCCTTATTCTTCACAAACAATACCGGAGCACCCCAAGGAGAGATGCTTGGTCGAATAAACCCTTTATCCATCAACTCCTGTAGTTGATCCATGAGCTCCTTCATCTCGGTAGGGGCTAATTGGTACGGTGCTTTGGCAACGGGTTGAGCATCGGGTTTCAGATCAATCTGAAAATCAATCTCACGATCCGGTGGCACATCTAGTAAGTCTTCTGAGAAAACGTCTGGAAAGTCAAATACCACTGGCACATCAGATAGTTATGGTACTGATGCATCCACATCTTTCACGTACACTTTTCCCCCACCGCCATCGAAATCACCTTTGGAACCGTAGTGACTCGATCACCGTAAACCGTCACCGAACTCCCATCAGGCGCAATTAATCGAATCATCTTCTTGCGACACATGATGTTTGCCTCATAGGTTGCTAACCAATCCATCCCTAGTACTATATCGAATCCGCCTAGGGGTATCACATGTAATTTAGAAGAAAACCTATGACCATCTAGTTCTATGGCACAGTCGTCTATCATATCTGTAATCCTAGTGGACTTGCCAATAGTAGTTTCTACATCGAATGGCTTATCAATAGTCTTACTGCTAACAGGAAACTTAGCACAGAAAGTAGCAAAAATGAAACTCCTACTAGTATCAAAATCAAATAACACAGAGGCACAAATTTGGTTTACTAGAAACATACCTGACACGACTTTGGGATCCTCTCTAGCCTCCTCCTATGTCAATGTGAAGGCTCTAGCAGTTGCCCTCTGTCCTCCTACTTCCGGCTTCTACTTCGTCCTAGAACTCTCAGCCCTTGGCTTCTTACAGTCTTGCTCACATGGCCTTCCTCACCGCGGTTATAACACCGTATAAGTCCACACACCTTCACCACATGACCAGGCTTCCCACACTGAAGCACACATTCATCCCCCACTTGCACTCACCAACGTGATCTATTCCACATATACCACACTTCTTTATCCCCGAACTTGAGGACACCATCCTTCGGTCATCCACTTTCCTCCTTTTATTGTTTGGAGTGAAACCACCACGTCCAAACCTCTTCCATCCCTAACTCTTATCACCATCACCCGTCTTCTTCATCTTAATTACCACCACTTCCCTCTCATCATACAACCTACCCGCCAGGACCACCACCGATCAAAAGGTACCCAGTCGGGCAGCAATCAAATGCCTGCGTACGTCAGCTGGCAATCCCTGGATGTACTTCTTGATCTTTCTTGACACCGGCGTCACCTGATCTGGCACCAACCTTATCATCTCATTAAATTTGGTGGTGTATTGCTAGTGTGTCATGGTACCAGCCTCCAGCTGCTGGAACTCCCTCTCTATCTTGTCGAGTTCCCCGTGAGGACAGAATTCCTCGATCACCAGCTTCTTCAACTCTGGCCAGCTCATCTTTCCAATGGCCCTGCTACCCTCGGACTGGACAATATTGTCCCACCAGCATAAGATCGTGTCCACAAATGAGTGGGTAGCAAACTTCACTTTCGGATCTTCTCGGCACTCACTGATATCGAGCACCGCCTCCATCTCTCTCACCCATCGGTGAGCAGCAGTAGCACTACCATTCCCATTAAAAGTCGGGGGGCTTGCATATTTGAAATGACCCATAGTTACATCCTTGTAGAGTTTCCTACACCACTTCCTCCTCCTCTTCCACGCTCGAGACAATCGTCTCGGTCACCGATCGTTCCCTTTCCTCCCTTCCGGTGATCCTTCTCCTCTCTTTCTTCTCGCCCTCTCTTACCGCCTTAATAACTTCAGTCACCATAGACGGCAGTATCGTCTGCATGACTTGATGTACTTCCTCCACCACCGCCTCTTTCACTGAGGCCCTTAAGTTTGCACTTTCATCACCACTTTCCTGGTGATGTATCTCGGGCTCTTCACGGGCCCTCTCAGTAGTCTTAGTCTGGTTTCTAGTAACACGCGGTTCAACACCACGTCCTCCCTATGTTCCACTCCTAGAGGCCTTAGATGATCTACCTCCAGCCATTCTCTAATCACTATAAGATTCAAACACTAATACGGTCATTTAAGGAATATCTCAGTTTATGTCAAGTATAATAAGTCCCTAATTATAATGGCCAGTTGTGATTAGCCACTTACTTTACTCTTCACACCCCAAGCATTTCCTATCCTGACTACATCAGTATCTAAATCTACTATAAGCACATAGTCAAATAGTATTCGCACATAACTCTAATTAACGTTGAGAAAAAATACCTGATGGCACGTAGCTACTCGGGCTGGCATCCCTTTCCTTTAATCTCATTCTCAGTTTAAGATTAGGTTTTTGAAACTATTTTACCCAATTCACTTAAACTTTAACTCTGATACCAACTTGTAAGGCCCCGTTCCAGGCACCTTACTGTTGGTCATTTATAGCATTAAATAAAATACAATTCTTAAAACAATGCAGCGGAAGTCATTAACAAAAACCATTCATTTTATTTATAATTACTGTTGTTATGCAATACAACATTATTTAAATTACAAAAGAACACTTTCCTCGATTGCATTAGAAAACAAAAATAATAACATGTGTGATTGGATGCCAATCATGCCCTGCCGAGTAGCCTCCCCACGTGCCACCCTCAGCAACCATTACCTGCCAACTAAAAATGCATAAAAGTCAGAGTTGTTGAGTGAGTTCTAGTTTTAGTATATAAAGTTACCTTACATATTTCGTACATAAAATACTCTTTTCATATAAAGACTTTCTTTAATTTCACACATGTTCATTCGTTATGGCACACATTCGTTCATTTCATACTTTATCATTTCATTCGTTATCACCCGTTTCATACTTTATCCTTATCTTTCGTTATCGTTCGTTTCGTACTTTATCTTATCTTTCGTTATAAGTTCGTTTCGTACTTTATCATACATACTTCATCATCCATACTTCATTACTTTGCTCGTTTCGTACTGATTCTAGATCTTGTCAGGCTTTTCCCCCATCATGGTCCGAAACCACCATTCCGAGCACAAAGCTCCATTATTAATTGGCACAAAGCCTGTTGCCCGAAGCCACCATTCTAGGCACAAAACCCCGTTTCTAACTGGCACAAAGCTGTATCATATCTTGGCACAAAGCCCAGGGTCGAATGACAAAGATCCCGTTTCGTACTATGGGTTCAGTCACCAAGACTGATCCCCCTGTGTGTGAACCTTCATGGGTTAAAATCGCACGTTATAAAACATACAGTTGAGCTATAAACTCACAAAGAGTTATGATCCTCCTTTAAATCTGCTTGCAAGCCTTTTCTTTCTTTCATTACGTTTCACTTTTTATCTTTGTTATCTTTCACTTCGTCACGTTATACTTTACGTTCATTCACACATTCGTCATACTACGTAAAGTAATAACATAATACTTAACATATATTATGTTATAATACTTAACATATATTATGTTATAATATAAATACATTTTGAAAACCAATAAAAGGAAACATCTCATACACATATGCATATCATACATTCATCATAACATCGTGCATATACTATTCATAAACCCTCACTTATTCATGCTTAGAATAGTCCAAAACAGCCCACAAGTCAAACTAGGGTCAAACCCTAAAATTCTGTTTTTCCTCAAAATTTCAGAAAAATTTCTAAGTGTTGGGCGCATGGGAAGTATTTGGGCGCATCAGTTCTGTTTGGGCGTTTCTCCACTATGCAGGCGCTAAGCCTACACTTGACCATTTCAACACATAGGCGCATGAGACTCTTGGGCTCATGGGCACTATTCAGATGCATCAGTATATACTTAGAATTTTCTAAGGCAAATCTAGGCGCATGCGTTACTGTTTAGGCGCATCATTTTACCTAAAAACTTTTCTAAGACAAACACTAGGCGCATGGGCACTGTTTGGGCGCATGAGCACCTACTTATACATTTCTAAGTTGTTTTTTGATCCCAAACATCATCATAATCTGTCCTAAGCTTGTTACACCTATTCCAAGCCTCAGACAAGCATTTACAACTATAAAACATCAGTATACAACATACATACATACGGTTATATACATAACAGTTGTAAAAATGATTTTTGCATATATTTTCAGCCCCAAAACTTTTAAAACAAGAGAAAACTGGGGTCTAGAAACTCACCTTAGCTATTTTCAAGTTCAAACTCTTCAACTTGAGCTTTTCAAAAGCTTCTAACACCTATACATGTCCAAGGACACATAACCGAATGCATTTAAACACATAAGAACATGTATATTTCAGTTACATGGTCAAAAATCCTTAAACTGAACCCAATTATACTAAATCTTACTTACCTTTGAAGATTTCAGCCTCTTCTTCTTGAACAACCGAGAGAAACTTCAGTTTCTTCTTTCTCTTCTTCTTTTTGTCGAAAAGCAGATGGGATAGGATGATATGGGCAGCCATATCTTAAATATTATTATAATATTTAACTTTTGTACCTTTTACACCTTAACCCCTTCCTCTTTGTTTCCTTTTCTTTTCTTTCTAGATACTTTTATTTTCTTTCTTCTTATTTCTTTTCTTTTATCCTAGAAAAAATTTTCGGGTGTTACACAGTGTTAGATCCCAGAGCGTATCAGTTGCAACTCAGGTTGTAAGTACACAAGAATGTAATCATCGTCTATGGGAATGCAACGCCAATGCCTGGTTTGATCCAAAGTGATCATCGCTAAATGAGATGAGAATCGTCGTTATTAATCAACTTGGACTGTCACAACAATAACAAACATTTGTAACCAAATTGCAGGTGGTTTCATCAACCGCAACCCAACCGCAACTAGCAAATATAATGCATGGATACACAAACTTAAATCAAAACTTAGGATCCAACATCAGCAATTTAGGATCCATCACAAACATACCACCAATTTATACTCCACAAGATAAACCTCAAAACATATTTGTTATAAACCAAAATTAAATCTCAGTAACATAAACATATGTGAGAATAAAGATCCTCAACATCATTGATAAACAGATCTAAAAAGTCTCATGGCAACCCGATCTAGGGTTTCAACAAAAAACCAACTATAACCTGTTAAAAAGAAAACAAAATCGATATTGGTAACATGAACAAGTCTCATACCGGGGGGGTAGATCATCATCAATTGAAAAAATCAAAAGCCCCAACATAATCAAGCACCAAATTTAGTGGTTGTAGATCCAACACCACCAAGGCAAAGCTTGGACCACCATGCCTCAAAGGCGCGGTGGTCAGCTACTAGCAACGACAGGCCACCGTAAAGTCAGGCTAGTAATCATAACCATCATTGACAGATGCAAAGAGATAATCAAAGTATCAATCCAGACGGACCAATAATCATCGACAAAAGGAACGGAAAGCCACAATGTAATCGAGCACAAAATCGAATTGTTGTAGAGCCAACGTATCAAGGCCAAGCCCATATGGTCTTCTCCACAAAAGACGCGGTGGTCAGTAATGACATGCCACCTTAGAGTCTAACATCGACAAATGCTAAGTCATAATCGAAGAGGTGAAGGCATCGAGGCGCCGGATGTCACAACCACAAGGTCGGATGACCGTTCATCGACGGGAAACGCCACCCGAAACGGTGGTTCCTCTTCCTCTTTCTCTATTCTCTCTCTAGAAAATAGCACAGAAATCGAGAGAGGGAGGCAACGAATGTCATGGTCAAAAGACCAGATGATGGTCGGCCGGCGAAAACACCAACGGAAAAGCCGGTTCAGTCCCCGCTCTCTCTCTCTCTCTCTACTCTCTTTGTCTTTAGTAATATCTTCTAATCTTCAAGAATAACATATATGACTAACTAAGGTGAAAATCCTTTGAAAACCACAAAAAAATATGGCCAAATTAGAAAGAATGAAAAATCCACTAGTCCCACCGACCAAATTTTTAATACATAATAGAATTTTATGAGTTGCAACCAATAGTATTAACAGATATTTTTATTTAATGAGATACTTATTGACATATTTATGTAATCAAATGAATTATGACTATATGAATAATGCTTGTATTTACTATGTTAAAAAACATTTCTTTACAAATAATACCATTAAGATGTGATGGATCGATTTGAAAATATGAAAACTTGTAGGGAACAACTATAAAAAATATTTCTTATATATTGATTACAATGCTTTTTTCTAGCGATAATGTGTTTTGCTTATGACCCGATCGAACCTTTGCCCGACCCAAAAACTATGAAGTCTGGGTTGTTAGAATCCAAAAACCATAAAATAACCACACCACAGGAAAAAAAAATCCAGTTCTATCACTTGGTAGTGTCTTGTTTTGATATAACTTCTACTAATTCAAAGTTATAAGTTTCTAAAAGTAGATTCATAGTTGTTTTGTCTTTGTTTTATTCATTCACATCTAGACTCCTAGTGACATATTTAGTAAGATCACAAAACACTTCATACATATTAACTACAAGAATTCAACCATTAGCGGCGACAAAAGTCACCACAAAAGATACCAAATATCGCCGCTGTTACTGTTAGCGATGACAATGCTCACTATTTTATATTTATATTTTTTAAATATTTTCTTGTTTTCAGTTTTACAAACCAACCAATCATACACCTAATCCTGATTTCCCAATAACACGAAATACACTACTGTTCATAAACAACATACAATGTTCATACGTACATATACGTTATGTAAGTAGGTTAAATAATTGTTTAACTTATACATAAAACTACTCAAAAACAAACTTAAATTATTCATATGATGTGCTATTTATCCCCCTCATCCGAATGATCATCGTCAGCTTGATTTGGAGCCTTTTGCAAAGTAATAAACTGTGTAAGTTGGGACATAAAATCTGGATCTTGAAACAGACTTAAAATTTAAGCCTACAAAACAAAAGATGCATTATAAGTTGTTATATATGATTAAGTATATATATCATAACGTAGCACGTCCAGCTTTAATTACGATACAGTTAACACATCCACCTTTAAGTCATTTTGAACTGTTTACACTCAAATCATGTCATTTTCACCCATTTTGACTTGCTTTGACCCGTTTAAACTAAATTTAAATAATCTAAGTCTATTTTAGCGATAAAGAGTCAAAATAACCTAACCTATTATGATATAATTAACACATCCAACTTTAAGTTAATTTGACCCGTTTAGACTCAAATCATGTCATTTTTACCCATATTGAGCCATTTTGACCCGTCGAAACTAAAACTTAGATAATGTAAGTCTATTCGAGAGATAAAGAGTCAAAATAACCTGAAGCCACTATGATACACTTTACACGTCCAGTTTTAAGTCATTTTGACCCGTTTAAACTCAAATCATGTCGTTTCCACCCATTTTGACCCGTTTAAACTAAAACTTAAGTCTATTTTATCGATAAAGAGTTAGAATAATCTAAACCTACTGTGATACAGTTACCTATGTAAATGACTAAGGTGTTTGTTCCTGATCATGAGCAAACCACGTAGATGATGATGGTTTACGTCCAATTCCCCTGATATGTCCATGCCATTGCCCCAACACCAACTAAAAAACATCCACTTCATACAGCGTTGACAGCCCACTTTCTTCATTTTGGGATTAACTTAGCTCATCAAATCGTCACTTTAATCAATTTTGTAATAATTAAAAAAATATATTAATATATTTATACATACATATGTACATGTATATATATATATAGAGAGAGAGAGAGAAAGAGAGAGAGAGAGAGGAGGGATCCTAAGAAAACCACAATATTATATGAAAACTAGAGAAAACCAATTAAATCGATCACATAACTTAAAAACATTTTATCATTACCCTTTATATTTATGCACGTGTATATATAAATAAGGATATGGGTCAAATGAAAAACTGTAGCATGGTTTTACATATACGTCACATATAGATTACGTATACGTAACCATTTTTTATTTGAAATAGTGTTGCGTATACGTAAAACTCTTCATTCTCGTACTTATATTCAACATATATGTATCAAATACTAAAATCCCCTTTTAATAATTAAAATAACATAATTTTATGAATTATATTATTGGTTTTCGTGGTTTTCTTTGGTTTTCACATAAATATTGAATTTCTCAGGAATCATCCCCTATATATATATATATATATATATATATATATAT
>BJCO01386698.1:0-11539 GCA_018326465.1 Flaveria floridana | reverse complement strand
AGTAAAGTCTTGCAAGCATTTGGATAAAGGAGGGTTGCATTCGTTGTGCCCTCACCTGGATAAAGTATGCTCGAACAGGCAGGTCAGTAAGTCCTGAATTGGCATGACAATAATGGCCTGATCAGGTACGAAAGTAAGTCCTTAATTGGCGTGTCAGTAAAGTCCTAGGCGAGCCTAGGCACCGATAGTGACAGAGAATTGACGGATAAAGAAGAGTAATAAATAACTAGAAATGAAAAGTAATGATAAAGTATCGATAAAGTGATAGCCATTGTGTATTGATGCTTGATAGATGATAACTATTTTCAACTGCTAAAGCTAATACCTTTACAAAAGTTATTTTCAAAGTAAACCTAGAATTCACTCAGCGATGCTGACTTTTGTATGCATATCAGTTGACAGGTAAGAGGTAGAGCTATGGAATAGAGGCATGGGACTGAAGCTTCTTGGTACTAGAAGACTGGCATCCCTGAAGAAGAAAAGCTTAAAAGGACTTTTAAATAGTTTTGAGGATTAAAGACAATTTTTACATTTTATTTGTAATGAATTGAAACTACAGTATTTTCCGCTGCAATATATATTTATATATATACGAGTAAATGATTTCTTTAAATCTATCTTTTGCTGTGAATGACCAACTGTGAGGCTTCCTTGAGAAAGGTGGGCCTTACATTCGCTGGCAGTTTCGCTGACAGTTTCGCTGCCACTTTCGCACGACAGTTTCGCTGTCAGTTGCGCCCAACTTTCGTTGGAATTTCCTAGGTTCACAAGATCTACCGGTCAACCTTAGCACTAGCAAAGTTACCGGTGAAACTATAGTATAGTTTCACTGGAACTCCTCTTTGTTTCGCTGTGAAAACCACTAGTTTCGCTGATCGGGCTCATAGTTTCACTGATCGGGCTCACAGTTTCACTGGACATATAAAAATGACGAACCAGCCCGTTTTTAACTCAAAATCTTAAATTTTTTACGTCCAAAACCTTGGTATTTTTCATCCATGAAACTATATCTAAGCATGTTACATGATTTCATACGTACAAATATGACCTTTATGTGATTTGTTTGCAACTTTTCCAACCTAAAACTCTAGTTTCCAGATCTGCTCTAAAAAGGATGTTTGAAGGACGATTCTTACTTGAATTCCTTGTTATTTCTTCGTTGTATGATGCCTCAATACTCAAATCTTCAACCCTCGATCCACCAAGCTTTCAACCTATGATTTACCCTTACTTTCTCTCTCTACTCTCTCTCTACTCTCTCTCTAGAATACTTGTTGATTGGGTTGCAAGTGTGTGTATTGTAATGCCTGATTAAAGCTGTTTAAGGGTGGTAATAGGCTCTTAAGCCCACCTATCTCTTAACCCATGGATCTAATTGGGTCCATAATCCATATAAATATATAAATATATATAAATATATATATATATATATATATATGTGTGTGTGTGTGTGTGTGTGTGTGTGTGTGTGTGTGTATTCTGACTTGACCCCGTTATTACTAAGTTGGTTGCTTCGATGTTTAGGGCCGTTATATTTTAAGAGGCTTTAGGTTTTTAAGGTTCACACATGCGTGGCGTTGGTCAAACGGAAAGAAGCGTAACCCCAGACGTGTTCACTAAGTATTTAGGGATGAAGAGGATCCATAAGCGAGAGAACATTTTGAAAGACAAGATTAGGCTATAGCAGAGTTGCGACAATAAAATAGACGTTTGCAAGAATAAATAAATCAAATATTGCTGCTAACCAAAATGTAGCTTCCTGACCGTGCAACCAACCTAATGAAGAAGATGATCAAGAGGATGATCAATATAATTAGTTTTTTTTTGTTTTTATTCGGATAATTGTATTTGAATGATATTATGATATTTCGATTTCTACGTTGAAGTATATTAGAATTGAATGGGGTTTGCTTGACAACTTATGAGTTTTGTGTAATTAATTATTCTTAAAATCTAAAAAATTATATTAAAAATTAATTAAAATTAAAATAAAACCTATTGGTAATATTTTTTATTAATTAAAGATTATTTTATTCAAGAAATATTTTTAATGGCTACACTATGACAATGACAATCCGTCGCTATACGGTAATCTATAGCGACAAAACTTATTGCGACGAAATAACTGACCTAATACTATGGAGAAATGACAACAAAAATGTGACTACCATCTGATTGCAATAGTTTATAAAGACCACATTTGGTTGCTAAAAGTTAACAAAAAATATGTCTCAAAAAGATCTTATTTCTTGTGTGAGTTGCATACTTATAAAATTATTTTATAATAGTTTAAAGAAGATACACATTTAAATTAAGTGTTTTTAACAGCAATAAAAAAACTTAAATATCCTTAATTAAGATTTTAGTCTCCGCAATCGTGGTTTGGTGTATAATAACTTTAGTTCTTTAGTTATTTCCTTGTTTCTAGTCCCGTGGCTTTCATTTTATGTCATTTCAACCCAAGGCACTAATAGCGTATAATTTTTCTATAAAAATTTCTATAAAGAAAACTCAACCAATCTCTACTCTCTCATTATACTCTACTCTCTTTCTACCACTACCAACTACCACACAGGCATTATTTGCTGAAATGTAAAGATGCAAGATAGCATTCAACCAAAATGAAATGTAAGTAGAGCATTTAATTATGTTGACAATTGAAGAAATAATTCAACTAATTATAAAAATTTCTCAAGAATCAAGTTGAAAGGAAATGTAATTAATTAATTTTTGGGAAAATAAGAAAACTAGAAGGTAGAGAGAGGAGATTAGGTAGAGAGAAGATGATGTAATACTTTTAATCTTTTTCTTTGTAAGGTTGTTGGTTCTTTCCTTAATTTCGAGCTCCTTGCTAGTATGAGGAAACTCTTTGATGTTAATAAGATATTGTTGTTTAAAAACAAGTAGCGAGAAGATGATCTAGAGAATATGATAAACTAAAAGGAAATCGATGTAACACTCTTTTTGTTTTGTTTTGTTTTTATTTTTTTATTCTTTTTGTTAATTTTTATGCCTAATAATTAAAATAAGAAAATGGGACATACGTCACAATTTGGCACATACATTTTTTTCAACTTCTCTTTTATATTACATAATAATACTAATTTTAATAAAATCAAATAACAATTAAATTGAAATATATATGTTTATATATAAAATAAAAATGACATTAAAGGTAATGGTTTTATTTTTAAACTAGTTACAATTATGTGATGATTATGTCAATTTTATTCAACTCACATAATAGATATGTGTCAAACCTATTTGAGGTAATATAGCCATTTCATAAAATTTTAATAGAAGAAATAGACTATGTTAGTGATGTGGACTGAAATTACATCAAATACATGAAAAAGTTCCTAATAGACTGAAAGTGTTATTTTGATTAAATGATAGAGAGAAAAACCGTAAGAACGGATGGAGAAAAATACGTATCTTCATCCTAACACGCCAATTGGTCTCAACCTCTATGTGGGAGCAAAGCAATGGAGGTCGAAAGAAGGGGCATGTATTCAGGGAAGGGATTACCGCTCATCCATATTGGAATGACGAATCCAACTCCATGAAATCGTATGTTCTTCATCTAGATCACTGGTAGGTAACAATTTTTACTATTGTAAACAATAAATTATTTATTTGTTTAATTTGTGTAGAGGTCAAGTTGCCAATATTTTGGAAAAGGTTTTGAGGAAGCTGGACGCAGAGGAGAAAGGATGAACCACCTCGAAGACACAACACATATATTATGTATTAGTTGTATATAATACAACATTTTACAGTTATTTTATTATTTTTAAGCGTATTATACTTAACAAATATATTACATACACTCTGAAATAAATAATTAGAATAATAATTAAAAGAAACTACTAAATTAGTTATGGGTGAGTTTAGAGTAAATTTCGGATTTGGTCCATGTGATTTAACCATTTTAACTATTTCAGTCCAAAAAGTAATCTTTAATCACATCATGCCCTACGGTTTTATTTTTGTAACGATTTTGGTCCCTTGCACTAACTCTGTTAGTTTTTACAGTTAAATGTGAGGGCACCTTGATCATTTTACATTTGGAGTACTAGTTATGTAAATTATATTATATTAATAAAATTTTTGTAGTTTTTTAAAACAATAAAGAATAAAAAAATTATCTATTCACCATTTGAACAGTCAAACACATTACTTTCTTTCAACCCATTATCTCTTCACCATCTCTGCCGACCGGACGGCCATCGTTGTCTATGGCGACCGAACAACCACCGTCGTCTCCGGCGACCATCGCCTTCTTCACCGCCTGCGCCACCGCCACCGCAGCGCCACCGCCACTGCATGCGCCACTTCCACCATCACCAGCGCCACCTTCACCGCAATCATCATATCATCACAATCAATACTTTAACAGGCTGTCAAATCTCAATCACCAAAACCAAAACGTTCATCAATCATCATTGTTGGGCTTGAACGTTTGATTTGACCCCTTGTTGGGCGTTTGATGGATCTGTCATCTTTGAGAGGTACTCGTTGCCGAGGCCAACGGTGAACTCGACGCCGGTGTTGGTGAAAGCTTTAAGGACTTTGGCGTCGGCGTTGTAGAGCTTGTGAGGGGACTTGGGGTCGGCATCGTAGAGCTTGGTGTTGGCGAAAGCTTTGAGGACTTTGGGGTCGACGACGGTGAACTCTGGTGGCGCCGATGGCTTTGACCAGCGGAACCACGTGCTCCGACGAGGGGAGATTGTTGGAGATCTGACCGTAGTTGATTCCCACTGAAACCACCATTGATGGAAACAGAAAACCTAGAAAAAAGATATGATTTTTAAGTTTCAACAAACAATCAAATGATAAAAAAGGGGGAAAACATGAAATTAGGGTGATAGCATAATACAATGAGATTATTACTGATGAAGAAGGGGGTGAGATTTGCAGAGAAATGTGAATCTTCCATTGATGATGTGATGATGGTGGTGAAGAAGATGAGATGAGATGAGGTAAGGGGTGTGGGTTAGTGAGCATAAGGGTGGTGGTGTGCTGGAACCAGTGGTGTGCTAGATTATATTCAAGTTTTTTTTTTTTTTTTTTACAAAATTACAAAAGTTATCCTAATCTAGTATAATTTACATAAGTAATACTTCAAATGTAAAATGATCAAAGTACCCTTATATTTAACTGTAAAAACTAACAGAGTTAGTATCAGGGACCAAAATAGTTATAAAAATAAAACCACAGGGCATGATATGATCAAAGATTCCTTTTTGGGCTGAAATGGTTAAAATGGTTAAACCTCATGGACCAAAACCGAAATTTACTCGTGTGTTTATTGTATAAAATGTATTTTTCCTATAAAGTGTGAGAACATACAATGAGTCTAAAAAAGTCACAAAAAAATTATATCTCACATTCTAAATTTAGTTTCAAAAAAGTAATTTGGAGTATTTGTTCCTCTCGTCATCTTTTTTCAGAAAAAAAATTACATTGTGTCTTTTTATGACACAATGAAATCATTCTTTCTTTCATAATGACCCAATGACGTTATTGTATCTTTAAGAATGACACAATGACGTCATTGTGTATATTGTGTCTTTCATATATGACACAATAAAAAAACGTTACTTTTTTTAGTTTTTTTATTTTTCATTTATTTTTTCTAAGCGAGGGCGGCTAGGGTAAGAAAAGCTCGGAATTAATTTTTTGAAATTCAATTTAGATTGTGAGATGTAACTTTTTTTGTGATTTTTTTTGACTTATTATGTTTTCTCACACTTTGTAGCAAAAATACAATTTGTATTTAAACCTTTTTCATTAGTTATTACCGAAATACATAAAATCAAAATTTTTAAAGAAAGAATTAATCCCCGTAGGCAATCCTTATAACATATTAAAAATTGAAAATCGAATCTTGTAGCGCCTCTTTAACCCGTCACTAAGTTCATTTGTCGGTGAGTTAATGATGAAATGCCGTCACAAAAGGTGTCACCCATGATTGCATATTTTCGATGGATAATCATTGACATATACTCGTCGCTAACCCCTTTCACTAACAAAATACAGATGGAAGCATCTGTCGGTGATACCCATTTATTTTTTAGCGAATGTCCGGTTATGAAGACTGCCTCCTTTTTCCGTCAATATATTTATTGCAAACCAAGATGTACCTATGACAAAGAACACACATTAATATAACAAAGCTTCGAACAAGTTACAAAATGAAGTTACACAATCGCTATGCCTACCTAAAAGCTAAATTTTCTGTCTGGATAAAGCTAAAAAAACAAACCGGCAATGTTTATGATCCCATAACAAACAAATTTAACTTGTCGGAAGAAGAATGACAATTAGAGATAAAGGTATTTTGTAAATATATTTAGATAATAATTACTATTATATTCAATAATCTTATGCAATTTTTATAATATTTTTTCACACAGTCCAACAAATATGTAGAAGCTTTAAGAAGTACACATCTTTCTTACCCCAACCTTTGTGTTTAATTATTTGAGGGTTCTACTTCCAATGGGTTCGACAGTTGAGGACCATCTTCGACACTTCCTCGTCCTTTTGAAGAGGTGTCTGATCAAAATTTAGATGGTATTGATGAAATTGAATGCACTCAAATGGATCTAGGTCTTAGTAAAGAGTCATCTGATAGATCAAAAAATAAAAGGAAATGTCCAATTGCCGGTGTTAGTGAGGAGTCAACCATTCGGTCTAAAGCTAAAAAGGAGAAACAAAAATATAAGGAAACATTAAACTCAAAGCTAATAGAAGTTGGGGACCAAATATCCCAAGTAGCAAATACGTTGATTGAAAAACACAATTTGTCTAATGATATGGATGCATGTATGGGTAAGCTTGAAAGTTTAAGGTGAGGCATGTTTGATGCTAAATACCAAACTGCACTTTTGCTTTTCGGTGAAAGTCCTGACATAAGGAAGGTGTGGTTGCTACTACAACCGTCGACATGCGAGATATGGGTCAAAAATGCAGGAGCGAAATATGGACTATTTTGATGATTTGTTAGGTTTTGGGATATTATGTGTATGGATGTGATTGTTAGTTTTTGGGATAATATGTTTATGGGTTTTTTGTGATTGTTAGTTTTTGGGATAATATGCTTTTGGATATGATTGTTTGGTTTTGGGATATTATGTGTATGGATGTTTTTTGGATGTGATGGAAACTTTTTTAGATAATATGTTTATAGGTTTTTAAATTTTGGATGGATGTGATGGATGATATGTTTATGGATAATATGTTTGTAGGTTTTTAAACTTATGAATATTAACAGGTAGCATATGGATTAGGAGGATGAGATTATTATCATCTTCATTTTACTTTGTTGGCAATGGTTATGGTTAGCCACAGGAAGAATTGAAAGGACAAGAGACTTGAATTCTGCATTGACTGGCTATGCGTACACATAAGAGTTGTTGCACGAATCTTCTACACAATGTCATGAGATGATGCGTATTTCACGTGATGCATTCGTACTATTATGCAATCATTTTCATAAAAGAAATTGGTTACATAGAGTAGGTCGATTGTTGGTACACATGTACCTAGTTCTAGTTCTAATATACTTAAATGTTAAAGGACTTTCATTTTGTTACACTGATGTAATCATTTGATATATGTAATGAAAGACTCTTGAATGAATGAATATGTGTTATTGAATGGGTATAAATGAAATACAATATGTGGTTGATGCTTATAATGTTTAATGTTTCATTGTTTATTGTGTGATAACGCATATTGAACTAACTATATAGGTTTGTGAATTGTATAAAGTTTTCATGCGAATGGACCATGCTAATGGACCATACGCATGAACACTTCATGCTAATGGACCAGTCGAACGACTGAACCAGGAGATTGGATCAGTCGCACGATTGTGACATGTGATTGACTCAGACGCACGACTAGACATTCAGTCGTATGAATGGATCAACCGCATGCTTCAGTCGCACGACTGAACCATGCTGATGGTTCCGTCGCACGAATAAAGACACCAAACCTATAAATACCACTTAATTCATGGAAAAGCGTAACACTTCGAGAATTCACAACCCTAGCCGTCCCAGAACGTCCAAGTCGTCCCTTCCAACTTCATAGAGCGTTCCTGATCATTGCTAATCAATTCTTAACATTTTCTAATCGTTAGTTTTGATCAGATTAACATTCTCCCTGATTGGATCGTCAATCAAATAGGATTCCACACTATTTGATCTGGTTTTCACGTAGATTCGGTTAGTACCAATTCGTACTCGGTCCTAACAAGTGGTATCAGAGCTTTGGCTCTCGATTCTACGTGGATTCAATTACGTTTTTGCAAAAATCAATGTTTTTCAATCAAAGATCCGTTCCTTTTGCATTAAAAAAATGATTTTTACGAGTGCATGTGTTCAAAAGTTCGTATTTTTCGAGTTCTAGCCGACTAGGGTTTTCAAAATAGTGTTTTTGGTCGAATCGAGTGAAAATTTTTGAAAATTTTCGAAGTCAGACTCTCAGTCGCACGATTGATCCAATCGCACGACTGAACTTCATATGCAAAGCTCAATTGCACGATTGGTCCAATCATCTGTTCATTCGCATGATTAAGTTCGTTCGTTCGGTTCAGCTCAGTCGTATCGTTCATTCGTACGACTGAACTCATACGCATAGGTTCATATGCACGGTTGACCTCAATCGCACGTGTGAACTCAGTCACACACTTCAATCGTCCGATTGACTTCAATCGCACGGTTGAGTCTTATTCCAATTCCCCAGTCGGATTAGTCAGTTAAATTGTCAAGTTTTTCAAACCAAGTAATCATGGACGAACAACACTTTGCTTTCTCAACCGGGAAGGACTCCAGAACTCAGAATCTCTTGCTTTTGGAAAATGAGATCGGAAATCACAACAAACCACCGTAGCTTCTGACACTTGACGAATATCCTCAATGGAAGCAACGGTTTAAAATTCATTTGAATGGAGTGGACACCAACTTACGGAGCACTATTGAGACTGGCTACACTATGCCAGTTGGAGCTGATGGTGTTCCACTGACTCTAAGTGGTTTGAATGAAACGCAAAAGGTTGCGTACAATGCTGAGAAGAAGGCCTATGAATTGTTTACACAATCCATCCCAAAAGATATTTTCCATAAGTTCTCAGAGCACAAGCAGTGCAAGAAGTTATAGAAGGCTCTAGAGAAGCGGTATGAAGGAAACGCAACGCTTAAGTATCTAAAGGATAAAGCTTGGAAAAAGGAATTTGATAACTTCTCATCAATCGGAAATGAGAGTCTGGACGACATTATCGATCGCTTTTATCATTTGATGAGTGAACTGCACACTCATGGAATTAAAACGTCTATGGAAGATAAGGTGTCGAGTCTGGCTGATGGTTTACCTGATAAGTGGGATTCATTCATTTCCACATTAAGACATAATAAAGTTTGGAAACGTTTGATATAAATGATTTTATTTTGAAATTGAGAGAGGAAGAGCTACGACAGAAGTACAAGTCTAAAAAGGGAACCTACACTCAGAATCCTTCTTTATACAATATGGCTTCTACTACTGCATCTTCAAGTGCACCCTTGCAAACTGCTTTCATGTCTAACACATCTGCAAATGTTCAAAGTGCATCTTTAGGTTGTGAGTAAGGTGTTTCATCGAGTGTTCAATACAGTTCTGTAGAAGCTCAGCCAACGAAGTTAACGACAGAGAATCTGAGTAATATAACTGTGGAAGTTACTAAGGAGCATGTGGATTTACTTACTGTTGTGGTCCATTCGTATAACGGGTTAGTAGCAGGGAAGATTGGTAACTGTCACTTGGCAGATGACGATTACGAGCAAGTGGATGAAACTGAGCTAGAGGGGATGGATATCATGTGGGCTCTAGCTAGTGCTGCGCGAAGAGCTAAGAAATTCATCAAGAAAACGGGACAGAATCTGGTGGCCACAAAGGATACTACTTTTGGATTTGACAAGTCAAAGGTCACTTGTTTCAACTGCGAAGAAAAAGGCCATTTCAAGAGAGAGTGTGTTAAACCTAAGAAAATAGGAAATGGTAACCCGTTTTCATCAACCAACAGACAAGAAAAAGACAAGAAGATAGCACCAACAAGTCAAGACTCCAAAGCAATGGTGGCACAAGGTGATGAAGGTCAAGACTGATCTTTTCGCTTCCTATATGATGGTGAAGCTAATATCGCGTTGGTTGAGGATCTAAACGACGACTCAGCAAGTGAGGGGGAGAACTTGGCTGAGTTTGATACTGTTGATGTAAATGACTCAATAGCCGTTGTTGATCATCTGGTAGAGGATGAACTGAATGATGCTTCTGAAACTCACCAGGAACCCCAGGATGCATTTGTTGCTGGCACCTCAAACTCTACACAGGTAAAATCTAAAGAAACCCTATTCGATAAACATGCTTGTGTTGAATGCAATCAGTTTAGAGAATGCATTGATTTAAAATTTACTAGGTTATTAGAACATAATGATAACTTGGTAAATGACTTAAAACTTTGCACTGAGGCTAACAGAGTGTTGAAACAAAATGAAAGCAGTTTTAAAGAGAAAATTGAGTTATTGAGAAAACAACTACGGGAAACCGAGGTTGTGGCTTTTAACCAAGAAAATGACATAAAGTTTTATTTAAATTCAATTGAGGAAGTTAAAAAGGAAAAATCTATTCTTCAAGTGGAAAATGAGTCATTCAATCAAAGACTGCATAGTTTAGCTAGTTCCTCACATATCATAAAAAACTTGGTTAAAGAGAGAAACAATAGGGATGGGATTGGTTATAAAGTTGTGCCTCCATCACATGAGATCCTTTTGAACATAAAACAGCTTCTTGACACTATAGTAATCCTGACAAGCACTCAAGACTTTGTGCCTCCATAACAATAATCCTATCAAGGATCATGTGGTGACTACTCTTTTGGTCAGTGATCCTGACACTACAGTTAAATCTGCACCTCAGATGGCTGATTAGAAGGCATCAACTTCGGGCACAAAGGATGAAGTCTTAATTAGGAACTGGGTGGTAGAGGATGATCACGTGCCTCTTGGTTTGGGATCATCGACTGTTGTGTCAAAATCAAAAATTTCAAAAACAACTCAGTCTAAACCGGTCAAACAAGATCACAACAATATGAAAAGACAAAATAACCAAAATGTTAAACAAATCAAATTTGTCAAAGAAGGTGAAAAACCTAAGGTTGAGACCAAAAGGAACAATCCTCAAGTGTAAAACTCGGTCAATTCCCAAGAACAATAAAAAAGATCTCAATCTTAAGAATGCGGAATGTAATTAAGATTGGAAGAAGACAAACAATAGATCAAATAGCTTTCAATTGATAATCAATGAGATTACAATCTTGTGCGAATTGCACAGTTAAATTACAAAGCAAATTAAAACTATCTGAACTGAAAAACTTTGCTACAAAAGCAAAAAATACATATTTATACTAAAACAAAAGTTCTCGCGCGACACAAGCTTTTCGCGCGGATCAGCATTTCGCGCGACTCCTTCTTCTCGCGTGATATCTACTTTC
>BJCO01386696.1:0-13768 GCA_018326465.1 Flaveria floridana | reverse complement strand
TTTCTTAAGAAAATTAGAAATCACATCTTTTAACTAAAATTTAAATAATAAAAAACTAAAATTTTATATAGTATAAAATTTCTAAAACACTAAACCTTTTTTATACAATTTATTTTAAATTGTTTTGCTTTTAAAAAAATTATAAGCATGCGAAATTTTTAAAAAATATTAAAACAAATGTTTAAAAATAAAACTATTTTGATAAGAGAGTTAAAATATAGCATAATTATTTTATTTTTTGAACTATTACGTGTATCTAATTTTAATTATATTTTATATTAAAATATTATACTGTAACTTCTCGTGGTTATTACTAACTATATCCATTTAATCACTGGGTTTTAGCATATCTATCTATTTATAAAAATACTAAAATAAGCGTGAAATAATTATAAGTCTCATTAAACTTATTTTCTTATTTCTCTATATTATTATTAATAATATTGAATACTAATAATATTACTTATACTATTTTTAAATTAAAAAATGTATAGTTTAATAAATTAAAAACCTATTGTTTATTAAAAACAAACCTTTTTAAAAATAAATTTTGTAAAATACAGAATACAACAAACTATTTTTTTAATTAATTTATTTAAAAAAATACTTAAAAATCATTATTTTTCTACAAAAATAAAAGTTTAAGAAAAATAAATTATTATTTATTTACTTAAAGTAGCTATTTATACGTAACTTTAATCATATTTATCTTCAAGCATTATTTTATAATATATAAATTTTTATTACTAATGATTTAATATATTATTTATTTCATCCGTGTAATACACGGGATCTAACCTAGTACATATATATATATATATATATATATATATATATATGTATATATAACACTAAAAGATTAAAACTTACTAACCTTTTAAAATTTTGAAGAACCTCTTGAACAAACTCTTGTTAAAACTTAGTATGATCTTGATCAAATATATGGTGATGATGATTATAAAGACTTGAATCACTAAAATAAAACATTATATAAATTATATCATTAATAAACACAATATACAATAATCAAAATTTAAAAAGAAATTAAAATACAGTAACGTACCTTAATATATTTCTCATTTGAGAATAATAAAGATGATGATTAATATAAAATTGTTGAGTAAATGATTGAAGCTAGAAGTTTGAAAACAGAGAGAGTTTGAGGTTGAAGAAGATAAAAGTTTCAATATTTTGAAAAGTTAACGTTATTTTGATTATTGTACTTCCTGGGAGACTTTATTTGGGCGGTTTGGGGGGAAAACCCGTCCTAAAAAATGATAACTAATCGCCCTAAAAAATAATATGGATTTTATAGGACGGTTTAAAGACAGAACCGCCCTAAAAAATAGACCCATTTTTGAGGCGATTTACGATTGAACCGTCCTAACAAATCAGTTAGGACCCCCTAACAAACCAGTTCTCTACTAGTGACATATCCCTTCATTTTCACGTTTCATTCAAGTTATCAAATTAGTAATTATCTATTCTTAATATAAAAATATAACGTAACGTGATGTATATATGTATTAAATACTAGGTTAGAAATCATAATGTGTTATATCAATATATAATAAACTAGATTAGAAAATTGTGCATTACATGAGCTAAATATAATTTAAAAATTATTATAAGATTGTATTTACTTTAAGAACAAAATCGTCATCTTAATTTAAACAATATAAATCGTAGACTAATTAAACAAAAAACCTTTGAGTTTGCAAAATTGTAACAAGTCATGTCGAATTACTTATTTATTATGTATAGATATTATGTATAGATATAAGTAATTAAGGGTGCAGTTGTCACAATTCCGTGAGCTTCATTTACTTTCCTAGTTTATTATTTTTTGTTTAGTAAACAAGTTTGTTTTATGTTTTTTTCTTAATTTTTAAACCATAATTATTAACTACTTAATAATTAAATAGTATTTTCTTTATATTAGATCGGTTTCTATTCTAGCCTAGTTCCATTACAAAACCAAAATTTGTAAGAACCGAAATAAATTATAGAGTTACGTTTGATTTTTGCTCCCTAAGGTTTGATAAAATAATCATTTTACTCCAAGAGATTATAAATATCAATTTACCTTAAAAAAATTTATAAATTGTTTCAATTTTAATCCAAAAGTTTCATTAGTTGTTCAATAAAATCCAAAATAATAAGCTTTTGGACTGAAATTAAAACAACTTATGAAACTTTTGGAGGTAAAATGATGTTTTTAATCTTTTGGAGGAAAATAATTATTTTTATAAAACCTTAGGGAGCAAAATTAAAATTAACTCTAAATTTTAGCATATGAAAAGTAAACACGTCTTCAAAATGTAATTATTTTTATTATTTAGTAGCAAGATTTGTTAACTAAAATAATCTTAGAAAGATTTCTTCAACAATATATGTATTTATTCAATAGAGATGTTCTATGTATCAGCAACTCAGCAAGTAAATACGAGTTCAAAAGGACTTCTTTTTTTATTATTTACTAGGAAGATTTGTTAAACAAAATACTTTTAGAAAGATTTCTTCAACCATATCTCTTTATATATTCAACAGAGACGTTCTATGTATCAGCAATGTAGCAAGTAAAAACGTGTTCAGAATGCAACTTTTTTTATTAATTTATTAGGAAGATTTGTTGAATAAAATACTCTTAGAAAATTTCTTCAACAACATATATTTTTTTCTTCAATAGACATGTTCATGTATCATCAACTTAGCAGTAGATACGTGTTCAATATATAACTTTTATTAATTTATTAGGAAGATTTGTTAAATAAAACACCTTTAATTAGAAAGATTTCTTCAACAATATTTCTTTATATATTCAACATAGATGTTCTATGTAACATGTATCAGTAAAAAAAGTAAAAAAACTTGACCCCATGAGCAACTCTTTTTGATCCATTCTCTAAAACACGGCATCAAGTCTGTAGCAAGTTGGTTCGCTTTGTTCCAATATTGAATACCATGTGAAAGCTTCTTTCACATCGTACAACACATCAAATCTAACACCTATATATCTTCATCTCCATCACAACACTTCCATCATCTCTGTAAATTTTCGATTTGTGGTTCAATCTGAAGTTTCAATTCAAAAAACAAACCAACAAACAATGAAGTTCGGTAAAGAATTTGCTTCACAAATGGTGCCAGAATGGCGAGAAGCATACATGAACTACAATTACCTCAAGACCCTTTTGAAACAGATCTTGATTTTCCACCGGCGGGAGAGAATGCCGCCGGAGATTCAGGTGAACCCCCGGCGGCCGTCGCCGCCGTCCAAGGCGGCGTCTTTGAAGAGAAGGGTGTCTCTTTTCAGAGCTTTCAGTGGGTTAACTAGTAGGTATGGTAACAACAGTCCTAAAAAGGATAAAGAAGATGAAGTGATTCTAGTGAGTGCAATGCAGACAACAGATGAAGAACAAGGGGAAGATGGTCAGAGTTACCAGACGATTTTCCTCAGGTCGTCGGAGGAAGGTGGAGATCTTGAGCTTGTGTTCTTTAGAGGACTTGATCAAGAGTTTAATAAAGTTAATCATTTTTATAAAACCAAAGTGGAGGAGGTGGTGAAGGAGGCTGAAGAGTTGAGTATACAGATGGATGCTCTTATTGCTCTTAGAATCAAAGTTAACAATCCCACTTCTGCTGCTGCTGTATCTCCCTTCATCAATGAAACACACACAGGTAGTTATATAGTTAATTCTGATTAAAAAACATTTCATAACAATATAACATGAATAGTATATTTACTAAGTTTGGATGAATTTTAGGTTCATATCCATTGGAGGTGATTCATGAAGAACAACAAGAAAAGAGATTGGATGATACCAAGGGATACAAGATGGCTTCTTTAGAGGTTTTGAATCATGTAAAGATCAACCCGACTAAAGAGACACCATTATCCACTGTGAAAAATGTTTTCAAAAGCCTGACTCTTGACCTGCATTACAACAGAAAGGAAGTAAGAGACGCAGAAGAAAAGTTGAAGCAAGCTTTTATTGAGTTCCATGAAAAGCTTCGGATTCTAAAGAACTACGCGTAAGCATTAGTATTGACTTTAGTTATGACATAAAGATTGGTTACATATTAACTGAATTGTGTGTTGCTTTTGATCAAACCAGTTTTCTGAACCAGTTGGCCTTCTCCAAGATAATGAAGAAGTATGATAAGGTTAGGGATGTTTGGTTTTTGTCATAAGTGTCTCCTCTACTGGTGTTCAAATGCTGACCAAGATCAATTGTTATTGCAGATCACATCAAGAAATGCGTCGGATGCTTACCTGCGGATGATTGACGAATCTTACTTGAGCCAATCTGATGAGGTATGTTACTATGATGTTTATGATGACTTTGAAACCGGTAAAGCTACCAACATTTAACAAAGAAAATTTCAATCAGGTTGCTAAGCTCATAGAAAGAGTCGAATCAGTGTTCGTTAAACATTTTTGTAATGGGAATCGGCATCAAGGAATGAACGTATTAAGGCCCAAAGCTAAAAGAGAGAAGCACCGCATAACATTTTTTGTGGGTAAGTTGCAGGCATCCTGCAAGATAACTTTAGACCACAAGAACCTATAATTGACCTGTTCAGTACAAGTACAACTTTAACCAATGCATTTTCTGTTTCAGGTTGCTTCTTTGGATTCTCATTAGCACTTATGGTGGCGATAATTGCAAGCATACATGCTAGAGATCTTCTGAAGAGCGAAGGTCGAACTCAGTACATGAATACCATCTTTCCGCTGTACAGTTTGTTTGGATTTCTGGTGTTACATATGCTGATGTATGCTGGAAATGTATACTTTTGGTCACGTTATCGTGTTAATTACTCATTTATATTTGGATTCAAGCCGGGTACAGAGTTGGGTTTTAAAGAAGTTCTACTCCTCAGTTCTGGTCTATCAGTACTCACTCTTGCAGCTGTACTCTCAAATCTTGAAATGGACTTGGATCCCAAAACTCATAGTTACAAAGCACTAACTGAACTAGTCCCCCTGGCCTTAGTCATTGTAAGAATTAATTCCTCTTTTAGCATTACTTATCATGTAGGACACATCACATGCTACTCCCTTATACATTAATGTATTCACGTTTTAATCTAACTATAAACCATGTTTTGTAGGTTGTTATTTTGATAACAATCTGTCCCTTTGATATCTTCTATCGTGCAAACCGTTACTTCCTCTTAGTCTGCTTATGGCATTGCATCTGTGCTCCACTTTACGCTGTCACTCTCCCAGATTTCTTCTTGGCTGACCAGTTTACTAGTCAGGTAAAAATCAAAAACCATCTAGGAAATAATGATCATACTCGGATGAAGGAACTACAAATTGCTAAACTTTTCATCATTTCAGGTTCAATCATTGAGGAATCTGCAGTTCTATGTATGCTACTATGGTTGGGGAGATTTCAAGACAAGAGATGCAGAAACTTGCAACAACAGTAAAGTTTATGATGTTCTTTTCATAGTTATTGCTGTCGTCCCATACTGGATTCGAGTCCTACAGGTACATATGCCACACCATGACCCTCTAATGACTACATCTATAACAAGCATGTTTCTTAACCACTGCCTCTATGAATATGTAGTGCATACGACGATTATGCGACGGGCGCGACTCTACACAAGCTATGAACGCACTCAAATACTTCTCAACCATAGCTGCAGTTGTTACAAGGGCAATTTACACACAAAAACCAGGAACAACCTTAAAAGTCATAGCTGCATCAACCTCAGGAGTTGCAACAATCTTCAGCACCTATTGGGATATAGTGATGGATTGGGGTCTGCTATGTAAGGATTCTGAGAATCCATGGTTAAGAGACAAACTCATTCTGCCCAGCAAATCTATCTACTTCATAGCAATGGTGATAACTAATTATCAATTTACCAAAGTTCAACATGCAATTAAGCTATCATAAAGGATGTTAATTGAGGTAATGTAATCTGCAGGTGTTGAATGTGATACTGAGACTTGCCTGGATGCAAACTGTGATGGATTTTCACGAAGCTCCATTCCTCCATAGAAATGCCCTGATTGCCATTGTTGCGAGCTTGGAGATCATTCGTCGTGGCATATGGAACTTCTTCAGGTCTGATTTCAAATTTCAAATTGTGAATTCATACGATTAATAATAATAATAATAACACCTAGGTTATAGACACCGTGTATTACACAGGTTATGTTACAAAATCTCATATTAGTAATATACAATTTAAAGTTGAATGATTGTACGTGTTGATTGAATGATTCAGGTTGGAGAATGAGCATTTGAACAATGTTGGAAAGTTTAGAGCGGTGAAGTCGGTGCCGTTGCCTTTTAGCTACGAGGATGGATACAAGAACATGTGATTGGTTTATTGATCTATATATAGTTAAGTAATTATGATAGTAGAATGTTGTATATAGTCACCAGTTTTGTGTCTGCATAGGTTCCATTTTTGGGTTTTGAGGCCGACCTCATGGCTTGTTACCATTTCTTTATTTTTAAATTTAACTTTGATTTAGTGTTACTTTAATTATTCATGGAGTAAACTATATATGAAATAATTAGGTTAAAAAATAAAAACTTATATAGGTTATATGGGTCGAAGTGTTAAATTAGATTTATTTAGTACTAGGATAGATACTCGTGTGTTACGCAGCTTCAAATAGAAAAATTATATAATATATTATATACATATGTATTAATGTATATAATAGATGGCATATCAATTTTGAAATTTATTTTATATAATAAACATATTTAAGTTATAAACAATAATATAAAAAATCTATTATCTATACTATTTATAAAACATATGAAATGAGTATCATAAAATTAAAAACATTTCGTTTATTTAATACATAAGATACAACCTTTTTTAGGTAAAATAGTATTTATAATATTATTTGCATATTACCCTTACAATTAGTTACATAATAACCCCACACTTATTAACATTTACATAAAATTTTATATTATTTACCCATAAATAAAAAAACTGAATTTGTTTTAAGATTTCAACTATATTTTTTAATCTATCACGTTTAGAAACTTTTTAAGACTACAATTGTAACTTGCGTTTTTTAAACGTTTTGTTGTAAAGTATTTGTTGAACTAACCTATATTTTATGAGTTACAATAAGTTAATGTTTAAATATACAATTAGTCATGCAAAACCAATTTATTTGGTGTTGTAAATTACATCTTAGAAAAAACATAATAGATTTTTATAAAAATACTACAAGAATAACAAAATACCAGAAACATGTCCTGGATATAAAATGTCGTTCCGCCGCATCGAACGGACATTTTCAATTCATAAATATTTATAAACCTCTTATATATCTTTTAAAGTATTTAGTTAGAAATAAAATTGTATCTTAATAAAACAAAGTCGTATTAAAACCTTAAATTATTTTTAGGAAGAAGTTACTTTAATTTATATAGTAGTAAATAGACATTTATTAAGGAATTTATTTTTAAAACATAATTATTACTAAAATTTGTAAGTTTTATTGGGGTGAGGACGTACAGATATCTATTATTAACTTTCCATCACCTAGACATACTATGAACAGAAAAATAACCAAAAAATTTTAAAATCTTGATCGGAAAATAGTAAAACAACATATATTTATTAAAAAAGAAAAAGAAAAAGAAAAAAGAAACACAACATGTTTATGTGCAATTTGTTGTTTATCGAAGTTTGTTGAATTGTTGTTGCCTAGTCAATTTCCTACTCAATTATGTTGCTGCTGTACCTTACAGACTATTTATGATCATGAGCATTTTTATTAATTAAATCACTTGTTATTTGGACATATTTGAAGTTTGAATGCATAAACTTCAGCAGTAAACCAACATTATGTCCGAGTTTTTTTTTAAAAAGTATAGAAGAAAATTTTATTTATTAAAATGAGTGTTTTGAAAAATATTTATTAAAATAGGTATTTAGTCAAAAGTTTCTATTTCTAACTCATAATCTTATTGGGTAAAAATATTTCTATTTAAAATACTATTGATCAAAAAGAGTAAAGGACATCTTTTAATAGAATAACAAATAACTAGTGCATCTGTCGTAATTAATTTTTTTAATTTATTTTAGTTCATTTTAACATTCTCTTAAATTAATTTTAAAAAATACATGTTTTAATTGTTTTATAGTTTTATTTTTAAAACAATAAAACAAGCGCTATAGCTTTTTTGTTTGATCGTAATACGTTATAAAACATTTTAGAAAACTGCATTTGTATTCTCCGTACTTAAGTTTTCTATTGGAAAATATAAAAGCGTTTTTTTTAATTTTTTTATAAACTATCACTATCAAACAATTAACTTTTTAAAGAATAACAATACAAATTATATATAGAAGGCTCTTTTTGGCTAAATTATTACCGAACTTGTCATCAGTAATTGAAGATTAAACTTATCGTTCCTAAAAGAATTTAATAAATTATTAACATTTTTTGTTTGTTTCATATGATATTTTATAAGATGTTCTATAAAAATAATTTTGTATTTTCTATTTTATAAGATGATGTAAAAAATTCCTTTTTCGTTTTACATCTTTAAATTTAGCTAAAAACGTTTTCAAAAGATTTACATCCTTAAAAAATAATAAAAACCCAAAATTGTGTAAATTTTGTTAAAAGGGATTGAAAACAAACTTGTCTGTATAGAAAAACATTTTTAAAACAAGTGTAAGAGAATGTTAAAGAAAACTAAAAATACATTTTATTTTATTTTTAATTACGACACAGATGCACTAATGGTTTTTTGTTTTAGCAAAACATGTCATTAACTCTCTTTAAATAATATTATTTTAATTAAAAGTATTTTTACTCAATAAGATGAGTGAGAAAAAAAACTTTTTACTAAATAGCTATTTTGGTAAATAATTTTCAAAACACCCATTTTAACAAATAAAATTTTCATCTACACCCTTTTAAGGAAAAAACTCCATTATGTCCACTCAAGTTGAGTAAAACCAAGTACATTTTAAATATCTTTTTATAGCAAAACAAACGTTTAGAATGAAACTACAAAAACTCTTTAGATAGCTCTTCATTTCTGAGCAATATAAAGCAATAAGTACACCAGTTACTCTATTCATTTATCCAAAACCCGAAAAAAGCAACCCCATGTATACAGTCTTAAGGAGTGAAGTGATATCTTTCATTCTTTCAAATCTTTAATTAATAAACCTCATAACATACTTAACAATATCACAAATTTCTAATGACATTTGAGTTGTCATTCAATATGATTAGTTGTTCAAGAATAAAATACCATAATGGTCCAATTCAAATTAGATTTTATTCGAGTCAGGTTAGAGTTTTACAACTTAATTGCCTAACAACAAAACGGGTTGATCACGTCAAATGTGTTGAAAATCACCAAAAGTATTACCCCAATGCTTTCAATCTCGTATATATTTATTCAAACAAATAAGTTATCATTTTCATAACTAATAAGAGCAATTACATAATTACATCGGCTTTCCCATCTTAACCCTCATTTTTAAATTATAAAAAAACATGTAAAAACATCTACCTTGTTGAGAATAAAGTCTTGGTTTAAGTTGGGGGGACTAATAATGACAACTTCTTATAGTTGTCTATTCAGTTGTATGTCTTAGCATAGATAAGGGACTGATTGTGTATATTTCTTAATTGTTAGTTAAGAAGTAGTTAATCGGTGAGGTATAAATAGTTGATTAGTGGTAATCAGTTGGAATGGACTTGAATCAACTGAGATTTACTTTCTTTGTTAATTGATTGATTCATTGTTGTTCTTCAATTATATTCTTTCATTCTTGCGAATCGATTGGTGTTTTTCATAACATACCTATTATCATCTTCATCCTTTATTGTTTTAAGGGAACTATAATAATCCCTTGTATTTGGTTAAACTTAGATACATCCTCTAGTTATAGGCATTACCAAACAAAATCAAAGCACGTCGCCAACGGAATTTTACCGCCTGCAAGGTCCATAGGAGAATTACATGCTCAAACCACCAAAATTCCAACTTTAATTAACTTTTGGAATGCATGTTTAACTCCGTTAGCACAATAAGGTTGATCTCATTTGTTTAGTGTGCGTAGAGGGCCGAGATGAAGGCATGTTGTAGACTGTTCAGAGGGAACGAGACACTAACCGAAGAAGGATAATTGTATGGAGGAGACTATAGCTCGTTTGTTGGTCGAACTAGAGCAAGGTCCTAGACGACCCCGAGACCCAATTCCACCTCAGACCAGACACCACCCTAAGACCCTTCGTCTTTTTAACTAGATTAGCTTTTTAATATTAAAAAAATATTTCTGTATTATATTTTTATATGTACGGTTAGTCTTTTTAATTTTTATATTTATTTAATTTTAATAAGTTAAGGTAATATGAAATTATAATGAAAATATCAAAATAAATTGAAAGTCCCTCGTTATCATGACCAAAAACTAAAGCCAAACAATTAACCATGGTACTTTGTCACCAAGACCATCAGTTACCAACATATGACGTTTTGAAGTCTTGTCACCCACCACTGCGCGCATTTCCTATGGGATCACGTACCAACAAATTCTCCTCCGTGATGATGGATTAGTGAAAATTTTTTGTCGGTGGAACTCCGTTGTTTAGTAAAGATGACGTATGTGATGTTGGTAATTTTAGTATCATCTACACGTGTTTTAGTATATTTAATTACCTTGTTGATTGAGAAAATAACATTAGAAACTAAACGAATTAGATGTCGATGAAGTGTGTGCTCGATAATTATAATGTTATTTGAGCTTTAATTATATATAACTACTTTTGATTATTTAAAGGGACTATTTTACTAAAATAATTAAAAAGGATATTAACATGGGTTTTAAAAGTTAAAACCTTAATGGTGTCAAAAAGAAATAATAAGAAAATGGAAAAAAATGGGTTAGTAGGCCCTTTATGCTCTCGATTAAAAATAAATAAAAGAAATAGGGTTTCTCGAGGGACCAACAATTTTTTTTCATTTTTGAAGAAACAAAAGACAGAGGTGGGTTTTCATCCACGATTACTTCTCTTAATCATCATCATCTTCAAAATTTTATTATAAAATCTTTTTCCATATATAAGTTTTTAGTATAATCCGATTAAAACATTAATTAGGGTTACCTTCAAATGGTCTTAATATGATAGTGTTCATCACGATTCTAAGATTTATTTAACGTACCATCGTGTTCGTGTTCACTGCGATTCAATGAATTATGTTTGAGGGTCTTGTTTATGTTATTGATTGCAAGAGTTAAAAGGTTTGATTCAATTAAAAATTCTATTTGATAATAATTGGTTCAACATGAGAAAACAAGGTAGCATAAAGTTTCATTGGGTGGTGTTATACACTCTCCTCCCCCTCCTCCCTTCCATTAAACTTTTCAACTATATTATGTTTTCTTATTTATTATATCACCCCTTAATATGTTAAACTAAAAACTTTTAAGTTTTATTTGTTTATTATTTACTTTTAGTCTTTATTATTTTTTGATTGTTAATGTTTATAATTGTAGTAATTATGAATGTTAAAAAAAAAACCAAACACATAAAATAACCGAAAACCGAACCGTATTTGTAACCTAAATCACCGAATCAAAGCATAAATTTGGTTTTTATTTCGGTTAATGATTACATAAAATTTGCTTATTCGGTTCGATTATCTGTATAAACCGAATAACAAACGTTTTTTTAGGTTTAATAGGATAACCAAACTGTATAAATTGGCTTAAACGGTTTAGTCAGTTGAATTTGGTTCGTTTAGGTCTACTTCTAATTCTAAATTTTAATTTTTATTAAAAGTTTTTTTCTAAGTTTATAAGTGTTTATATTAAACATTTATATAACTTTTTATTATTTAAAAAAAATTCCGCTATGCAAAAAGTGTTTTCTGATACCTTTTTTTAGGGAAACTTATTTTTTCTAAAATTGATAAAAACATTGGGGGTAAAATATAATAAGACTTGAAACTAGTTTTTAAGGAGTAAAGTATGATAAGTAATAGATCAAAGTGTATAACTTTAACCCTTTTCATCTTTATATATCGATGAATATATGTGTCTTTGTGACACTTGTGCTGTACTATTTAAAAACGTATTTAAGTGCACTCTATTTGACTTTTGCATGCGTTGAAAACTAGTAGATTGTTATGGAATAGTCTTTTTTTTATTTCTGACTTTTTTCTATTCGGTCAACCCATTTGAAAAATTCAGGTATAACTGTATTAGTTTGTTAATATTTGAATTTGCTTATATATTTTTTTAACATTTACATAAAACAAAATTATTTATTTGTCACCGTCAATCTATTCATGTTTCAACAAATAATCTTAATAGCATTAGTTGTTTTGTACGAGGAGTTGTGGAGAATATCAATGCTTTATCGTTTCTTTGGATAAAAAATAAAGCTAAAGGTATTGATCAAGATTGGTTTCAATGACGTGCTTTCCGTGTTTTTTGTTAAATTTTGTTTTATTTTTTATGTTTTTGATGTTGTATGTATTTAATTCTTTTGATGTTTGTATTTTGGGTTTTCTAGCTGCTTGCTAGTTCCCAGCTTTTTGATGAATAATATATGATGTTGTTAAAAAAAAGGGTTACTTTGTATGAAGTAACAATTATCTTTATATAGAAATCTAGCGGTAATATGATTAGAATATATACTATTTATTGTTACTTCAATTAAAAACATCTTTTATGGTAATATCTAAATATATAAAACACATCTTTAATGCTAGATTTATATTCATAATGCTAAAGTATTCCTTTTAAAAAAACTGAAAAGGTTCTCCTTAAGAAAAAGCATGAATCCATTTTAAAATAACCGTGTGAAGAAAACTAAGTTGTATCTTCCAAGAAATATTAGAAAATACCCTTTGATTGCATATAGAAATGTTAAATTCATATCCATGAATGTTAGGTTTTCATATGATGGTTAAATCTTAATGTAAAAACAAAATAATTTAGCTAAGTTTAAATTTATAGTGACCAAAACTATCTTTTAATATCGTAACTAAATAAAGGAAAAGTAAGTGGGATTTTAGGTGGATGATAAAGCACACGGTTTCCAGCAATAAAATTAAGTTCTTTGTATCTTTTTCGTTATTTAACTAACTAAACTAAAAGTCATCAAAGACACATCGTGAAAAAATGTTGTACACTATATACTCTAATAATATTATACATTTAAATAATACATAATGTATGTATGATGATCTATGATGATTTAAAAATAGAAATAGTGCGTTCGCAAATAAAATAATAACTAATTGAAGCATTGAACCAAATGTTCTAGTAAACTGGTTCGGTTTCGGTTCAATAAAAAGTAAAAGAAATACTAAAATCGGGTGAGGTTATTCTATAAAGTGTATTTTTGCTACAAAGTGTGAGAAGACACAATGAGGCTAAAAAAGTCATAAAAAAATTTATATCTCACAATCTAAATCAAATTTTAAAAAACACTTCGGAGCATTTGTTCATCTCGTTATCCTCTTTCAGAAAAAAATAAAAAAAATAATTTTTTTTCATTGTGTCATTATATGACACAATGACGTCATTGTGTATTTTATATTGACACAATGACGTCATTGTGTCTTTCATAATGACACAATGAAGTTATTGTGTCTTTCATAAATGATACCATAAAAAAACGTTAATTTTTTTATTTTTTCGTTTATTTTTTTCTTATTGAGGACGACTATGGGAACAAAAGCTCCGAATTACTTTTTTGAAATTCGATTTTGATTGTGAGATATAATTT